>JBBPBT010000770.1:267810-278074 GCA_037974875.1 Cicer bijugum | reverse complement strand
ATTTTACTTCAAACTAATTATTTTAGTGTAACTTTATAATTTTAATATTAAATTAATATTTTATAAATTGTAATTTGGATTAACAAAAAATTAATCTAATTTAAACCACATTAATTTAGACCGGATTAAATTTTTTTAGAGGTGTCATCTTAAATCAAATTACATGTACTATAATATTTGAATCGGATTATTTTTATCTCAAAACTAATCTAAAATACACTACAAGCACCTTTAATTTTAAACGTCTCAATGAGACTATATATATAATGCTATAATGGATGATTTTATCTCTATGTAAGCTCTTCTCTCTCAATGAGACTATATACATATATAATGCTCAACGAACATCTATTAAAATAAAAATCAAACTAATATGAAAATCTATTAAAATAAAAATCAAACTAATATAAATTTTACTTATAAATAATTTATTTATATATTATTACCTGTATTCCGCTTTATAAAAGGTACACATAGTGTATAATAATGATTTTGAGATAAATATTATTTAATATAATATTTTCTTTTCAAATAAATCATCTCTAACCATAAAAATAAGTAATGAGAAAAGAAAGAAAAAAAAAAAAGTAAATTTTAGTCTCTTACATAAAAATATGGGATACATTAATTCATTCTAAACCAAAATCCATCAATATGAGCTCTCATTCCAACTTACATCATGTTTGGAAGAAATAAAAAAGTCTATAATCTAAAATTGCTCATTTTTGTTGAACTCAACATATAACTTTTTTCAATGGTGGCGGGAGATGAGAGGAGGAGGAACAACATAAAAGAAAGAAAAGGGAGAAATTATGAATTTTAAGATTTGTTATAGGGACTAAACTGTCCATTACATAATTGTTTGAGACCCAAATTGTCCCTTACGCCATTAAATTTAACATGTGGTCGAAGTTAACCCACGTGAAATACCAAAGCACATTAGTTCTATCTGGGTTTAAAAATAAAAATAAAAGTTCAAACTTGAGAAGTGAACTATAAATTATGTTTTTTCTCTTTAAGATGGGGACTGAGTATGATAATTTTATTTTATGGTATTCTGTTTGATTTAAAGATTGACTAGTAAACTAGACAAACCAGTAAATAAGGGATTAAATAAAAAAGAATTTTGTCTCTTACTAAATTATAAAATAACCTTTTGTTTTAAGTACAAATTATTAAAAATATTATAATATAATTTTTATTTTTTACTAAAAATTTATTATTTTTTTCTATAATATCAATAAAAGATTTTATAGTATAAATTATAGAAATGTTAACACTAAATATATTGGAAGTCGTGTTTTCAAATATTTAAAAGCTTTAAATTTGTTGTTTTGATTACATAACTTTTAATTTTAGTTGTCTTAACAAGTGCCATATATTATTTTGTCCATTGCGTAGAAATGTTAAACACGGAGCAATGTAAAACTATTTGTCGTGTGCATCAATCATCAAACACGATGAAATACAACATTGTCATGTATATTTCTGTATTGTTAAATTGATTCGAGATCGCTTAGTAACAATTTAGAATAGACAAAAATCATATTCTGATAAGATGCGTCGTCTCCTAAAATTTACAGTGGGAGAACATGTATTTCTACATGTTTCACCAATGAAAGGAGTTTTGCAGTTTAATAAAAAGCGAAAACTAAGTCCAAGATTCATTAGACAATTTGAGATTTTATATAAGATCAGACTGATATCGTATCACTTGGCACTTCCTTTGGATCTCTTAGAAGTATCTTTATGACATTTCTCATGTGATTAATCATGAAGATGTACAATTATTTGAGAGTATGTCATACGTTGAACATCCGATAGCTATATTAGATAACCAAGTGAGACATTTACACTCAAAGAATATCATTTCAGTAAAACCTTTTTGGTGAGGTCCATCTGGTGAATAAACAACTTTGGAATCCAGAGAAGTCGTGCGTGCAAGTTATCCACACTTATTTGAAACTCAAGGTCAATAGTAATTAAAAATCAAATAAATTCAAGGTCAAATTTTCTTAAGGGGGAAAGATTGAAACACATCGTTTCATTTTAAAAAAATTAAGAAAAAAACAACACACCACATGTGGCAAAAAAATAAAATAAACACACACACACACAAAACTAACAAACCAACCTCATACCTTTATTTTTTCACTTAACCATTTCTTTCCTTATCTCTCGGTGGCAACAACACTACACCACACCGTCCACGTCTATTTTTATTTTCTTTGTTTCTTCTCACCCCATAACACATAATCATCCATAAACTTTTAACCCAAAAAAGAAATTTAATATTTCCAAAAGCAAAGTTTCTCATACTTCTAACAAGTGTTCTTTAGTAGGATTTTGGGGTTAGGTTTAGTGATTTAATGAAAGAGAAGAGTAACCATTCCTTGAAAGTTGCTTATTGAGACTCTTTGAGATAAACACATAACTCAAATGCTAATAATGTATCTCTAGAAAAATGTAGTTCTGTTTAAAAACTTATTTTGGTACTTAGAGTAAATTTTAAGGGCTTTTTCTATTTTTTTATTTTTTTTATGGTTGCCTATGGTTTGTAAAGCTTTAGATCAATTTTATAAAGTCTTGAAAAAATAAAATTTGATGCTCAGTTTTGATAGTTGAGGTCCTATCTACTTCTCACGGAGTTGTTGGAGGGCAAACTTAGTTGATTTTTCATAGTTGTGAGTAGACGACGATCATCGTCACATATTTTTATATACTAAAATTATTATTTTACTCCTTCTCTATGTAAAAGTATTTATTTAAAAATTAGAGAACACAACCTTTGAACTTTTTTTTTCAGTTTCATCCTTTATTTATTTTGATGGTCTTTGGTATATAATATGTTTATTGTTTGATTTACTTATGAGTTAAAAATTATTTAAATATTGAATTAATGTACAATTGAATATGTTTTCCATTAGTTATGATGAAATGAGAAATAAATTTCAATTATGTGTTTTGGAAATTGTTGTTATAATTAAGAAATCGTTAACGAGTGTTGGTGACCCTAGTTACATCGTTTTTATTGGGGAGATTTATCCGTTAGATAAAGTCACTCCTATAAGATATGTCATCCTTAGGATACATCATGATGCGTTGCGGGATTTAAAGGATAGCTTTATACGTTAGATGCAGTTGCCTTTGAGGGAAAAGTCACCTTTAGGAGGATAAAGATATCAATGAGAAGAAGTTGTCGATTGGTTGTTAAAAACTTATGTTTTTACATGTTAGATTTTCTATGATTCTTTTAAGGTTGATCATTTTGATTTTATCTCTTTAATGAATTGGATTTTAAATATTTCTACTTGAACAGTTAAATTTATAAGTTTAATAAATTTATCATGTGTGTTCTTTATTGGAAATTATCTATATTTAAGGTAGTATTGTTTAGCACAATTTCCACAACTTTGTAAAATGATTATTTATGTTTCTTTGTTTTTCTCTTCTAGTTGGTGGTGATTGTTGTCTCCTAGCAATGTGTTAGTAGATTCAAGTATCAGTCACATTTTTGGATAGACCTCCTTGATCGGTGACCCTTTTGCTATGTATCTTTTGAGTCTATATGTATTATGCAGCTATTTTATGTCTAAAAAGTTATTGCGCAATGTATTAAACTTCTAGATTTGCTCTTTTGAAATATTGACTAGATGAAATATTTGAACAACAATTTTTTTTTATATTTGGAAACGTTGAAATTATAAAGGATACTTTATCGAAATTTCAAGAAATATTATTATCATTTTTTTTGAAATTTTGAGAAATATTATGTAATTGCTTAATAGTTAAGTTGGTTGATAGACTTGTCAGACTATGGAGTTTAAGCCTGTGGCAGGATATTATTTCTGCCAAGTATAGGGACCATTTTCCCTTGTCTGATTTGGGTAGGCATCTTAAGTTCTTTTGCAAGGTTTTGACTTGGTGGAAATATATTTCGTTGCTTGGATTGTCCTCTAACTCAACCTTTAATTAGTTCTTAAACGGGGTAGTCGAGGACGTCAGAAATGGGCTAACTACTTATTTTTGGGAGGACCCTTGGGTGGGGTTAGTTTATTTGAGGTGTCATTTTCAGAAGATTTTTCAAGTCTTAGAGCAATAGAGTTTGATGGTTGGTGATATGGGTCATTAAGTGAGGGAGAGTTAGGTGTCGGATCATAAGTGGAGGAGAGAGTTATTTGTTTGGCAAGATAAGCTGGCGGTTATGTTGGTTACGGTCCTGAACATGTTAATTTTTGTTTTCTCTTCACAGGAGAATCATTGGAAGTGGTGCCTTTCATGTTGGGATTCCCTATGTAGAAGAGGATGTCCAAAACTTGGCTAAGGTTTGGAAGAATTGAGTCATTTAGAAGGTGATAGTTTTCTCTTGGAAGTTACTTCAAGATATAATTCTTACCTGCTAAAATCTTTTAAAGAGGAGGATCGTTGTTGATTCTAATGTTATTTCTTGTGTGATTTTTGGGGAGATATTGGAGTTAGCTACTCATTTATTTGTCAATTGTGACATTGCTTGTCAAGTGTGGTACAAGGTCTTTGGGTGGTTAAGGTGGGAGTTTGTGTTACCTCCAGACTTGCTTCATCTGTTTGCGGGCTTAGGGGCTAGGGTTAAATGAGGTTTGATTTTGGTTTGACATTCGGTTGTGTGATTCATTTGGTTATTGCAAAAAAGACCACGAGTGTTGTGCAATTAATGGACAAGATTATTTTCACCTCCTAGAAGTGGTCATTCCTGCACTTCCTTTGAGAGGGAGACGAAACGTGTTCTTTGTTTAGCTCATTAAAGATGTGTGGCGTCGCTGATTCGGGATTGATTAGTGTTTGGTTTGTTAGTTTATTAGGTCCTTTTTTGCACTTTTGAATGGTACTTTGATTTCCTTTTTGTTTTGTGGTTGGTCTTGGTTGTTGGTCTTTTTTTTTTCTTCTCTTTTCTAGTTTTTATTTTTTGTTTTTCTTGTTTGAGTACTCCTTATACTCATTGTACTTTCTCTTTGGAATAATTCTAATATATCTTGTCATTCAAAAATAAAAAAAAAACAAACAATTAACAAACAAATTAGTTATACAAACAGATAATTAGCTTGTAAGCAAGTAATAAACAATTGTAAACAAACAATTTAGTTATCCAAACTAATCGTTACCATGTAAATAAGTAAGCAAACAATTAATTAATGTATCACATTTGAAAAATAAAATATACAAAACAAAAATGAAAACGTTTAGGAAAAACCTCTAAAACAAAAGGAAAAAATAACAAAAATGAAAAGAAAAAAAATAAGAAATCCTATTTTCATAGAAAATAAAATAAAAATAATATATGTAACACTCTTGTCTCATTTTATAGAAATGAAAAGAGGAAACAAATACTAAACTTAAACATCTTTACAGAAAGAAAAAAGAATATATAGTGAATAAGTAGAATATGTGAAACCCTAATATACAACAGTTAAAGATACGAAACAAGATTTTTTTAAAAAAAAAAAATAAGGGAACAGTGAGAGAACAAAGAAAGAATGAAGACTGAAGAGATGGATGTTGTTGTTGTTGTTGTTGTTTTATGAAGCGATGAGTTTTACAATCTAGGGTTTGATTTTGAATGGGTGAATGATATCTAAGTTCTTAGAATTGTGGGGAATGAAATAGGTTTGGTGGTGGTATGAGTGATAGTTGCATGAAGGTTCTTATAAGAGTGAGAAGGAGAATGTGCGTGTGTGCGTGTGCATGTGTATGCAGAAAACTTATAAAGAACAAGGACTCGACAAACCATATTAGTCTGAACAGATAAGACACATAACAAGATACAATTGTACAACCAAAGATACATAACAACAAGGGCATATCACCAAATGTGTTCATGCAATTGCACAACCAAGATACATAACAACAAGGGTTCGACAAACCATGTTAGTCTGAATAAACACAATTGGCATCTTGCAGTATAAACAAATACTTTGTCAAAAAGAAGCAAAAGACAAAAAAATAAGGGAACAGTGAGAGAACATAGAAAGAGTTAAGACTGAAGAGATTGATGTTTTTGTTGTTTTATGAAGCAATGAGTTTTACAATCTGGGGTTTATTTTTGGTGGGTGGTTGTGAATGCAATCTAAGTTGCATGAAGGTTCTCATAAGAGTGAGGGGAGAATGTGTGTGCGTGCGTGTGCGTTTGTGTGCAAAAAACTTATAAAGAACAAGGGCTCGACAAACCATGTTAGTCTGAACAAACACAATTGGCATCCTACATTATACACAAATACTTAGTCAAACAGAAACAAAAGAACAAGATATGTCATTACATAATCCTTAATTTAATACAAAACTTGTTCAGAGCAAAATATACAAATATAGACACAAATAGACGAAAGATATAACTATTACATTTTACATTTTGGTGAGTTCCAATCCATAATCACTTTCAACTCCACTAAATATTTTACAAACAAAATAAAGATTAAATAAAGTCACATAAAATACTTCCTCATGAAAATTAATGAAATATTTCTCTTGTGTATATCTCTCTAGTAACTCTCTCAATTAGGGACAACGAGGTTTCTAAAATAGGTTCTCCATGAATAGAACCAAAATCGTCCTCTACTTTAGTAAAACACATGTAATTTAAAAATCTAAAAAATTGACGCAAAAATTCAAGCAAATTATTTTTGTACTTAGCATATCTCCTAAATTGTGCATGGAGTCCTTCACATTGAGAAGTTGTTCTAAATCCAGCAAATAATTTACCTTGTATATGGGTAGTGGCCCACATGTGCCTTTTTTCGTACGTTTTTCGAACCCATTTGTGTTCTTGTAGTCCAAAACCAATTACCATTTTATCTCATTTTTGCTTGAACTCCCCGAGATCATAGTCACGTAACATACGTTGTTTGAATTTCTTCACAAATTAAGTGTTTTCAACGTTAGTACAAGCATTTCGTATAAGGTGTCATGCACATAATCAATGATGAGACTCAGAAAAACCCTTCTTATTGCATTCTTTATAGCTAAATCACCATCGGTAATAACTGAAGTTGAACTTTTGTCTCCATTGTAGTTAAAAATTACTCTAACAACCTAATATATGTTGATTTTGTTTCGTTGCAGACAATTGCACCACTGAATATAATATTTTGGTTATGGTTGTTCACACTGGAAAATACAACCAATGGACACGTATACTTGTTCCTTTAATAAGTGGCATCAAATGCCAATACATCGCCAAAAACCACATAATCCCTCTGAGCTGCACCATCACACCAAAATAAATGTGAAAGTATTCCTTTATTGTCAACTTTGTGACTCCAAAACTAAGATTCATCACTAACACATAAGCTATCAAGATATTCACATACAGCTTTTACATCAATCGATGAAATTAGGCGTTGTTTCTCTTGTTCATTGTACATGTCTCGCTTACAAAATCCAACTCTTTCAAACCCACAAACTTCACTTGCAAATAAGCCAAAAATATGGGTAGTCTTCATCCCAACTTGACCCATGTTGCACATTCACCAAATATCATAATTTGTCATACTTATGTGTGCCGGTAACATACCTATAACTTGGTCATCCAACAATTTATCATTATGTGCATCGTGCAAAAATTGCATGTACCAACGTCTACGTTTTGCTTCAATGTGGACAAGACATTTTGCTTCACAACCACATCTTACGTGGACTTTTGGTACTCACTTTCGACTTGTAGACACCATAGTTTTTTTTCTCTTTGACCTTGTCTATAACAAACAAAGGTCTGTTGTGCTATTTCACCATTTTTATTTCTCATAACTTTTCTTTTTCTTGCAACAAAACCATGGAAACTAGCATACCAATTGTAAAATATGAACGCTACACCAACATCCAGAAAGTGGTATTTTATTAAATCTTATGGAGTTAATTCTTGAAAACATAGGGCTGAAATATCTTCCAAACAATTCACAGCAATTGTCTACATCCACCTACACCTTCGTTTGTACTTTTCTTTGTACCTTCATCTATGATAGGATCTTCACTTACATATCCCACATCATCTTGTTCAAACTCATTCTCCAACGACAAAAGATTTTTTTATTCTCAAAATAAAAATCAGTTAGTGATCATTTTTAACATAATCCAATATCTATCATAATAAACACCATAACATACACACCTTTGTCGAATCGATTTTATCTACATTTGATTTGGATTAAAAATCCATCATTTTTGGTTTCAGGAACTTATAACTCCTTCACAATTAAACATGTTTCGATATAATTAATCAATTACTCAAAGTATCAAAAAGTCATTTTAATACAATCAAGAAGTCACATGCAACTCCTCCACATAAAAATTTCTCAAAATTAACCAAAAATACTACAAGCCTTACACCAAAAATACTAGACATTTTTACAATTGCATACTACAAGGTTAGAGCAATTATGTAACAAAATATAAATACGAGTACAACTCAAGCCTTACACATATTATATATCGTTTGGACCAATTTAATTATAGTCATAGATATATTATTAAATAATTTGAATGGTAAAGATGAAATTATACATTTCATAGTATTACAACATACTATATACACTCAATCTATTTTTCTTCTTCTTTCACAATTATTTTTTTTTCATTTTTCTACATGTTTGTCCCTTTAAGCAACCGCCACATTATTTTCAAAAATAAGTTGAACATTGACTAAAGTAAGCAGCCACCACTTTCTCATTGTAGATATCTCTATTTTAAATTTGTTGATTTTACGATTTTCTTATTTTAGTTGAACCCTTCACATGCAAATTCTCTACAATGAAAATCAAAGCTAACTCAAGTTGATATTTTCCTAGAATGCTTTATAGAGAGAATCTAAGATTGAAAGAACCCACTTTTTTTCTATCATCCTACTGGGTTTTCATACTAATGAAAAGAAGCCATTTTTTTTTTGGAATAAATAATTCAATCCTTAATTTTTAATGTATTTATTTTATAATTTTTATAAATTTTGGGGAATTATTAAATTTTTCATATATATTGTTGAAGAATATATAAATAATAAGATAATTGGATAAAACCTTCAATAGTAGGTAAAGTTTAATGGTCTAGCATGAACCAAAACTTATAGAGGTCCAAGCTAAATGGACCCTACATTTCAAGTTCCAGTCTTTCAATCTCAAAAATAAAAAGAGAGAATTTGTGTTTGTGTGCTGTCACGTCACCATTATAGCTTCTTTACCAAATCCAAAACCAAAGTTTTAATTTATTTTTCACGTCATAAACACCCTATTAAATTTTTTTTGTTAATCTTTTGACCCTACCATTGATTTTCTTAGAAGATTTCATGGGAAATTCATTTCGGTGTTCAGCTTCCGGCGAGAGATTGGTGTCGGCAGCAAGAGATGTAGAATTGGTTGAAGCAAATATGTTTTAGGAATTCAATCAATGTCTTGCAAAGTATTTAGCTTTTAGTGGACTCAATTCACCTCTTGATTTTGCAGTTTAAAATGGTCATAACGAGGTTTTTTCATATATACCCTTTTCATTTTATTTTATTTGCTTTTTAATGTCTCAAAGTTCATGTTTTTATCAATTTGATATTTATTCCTCCGCATGTGGCTTCCACTTGAAAACCTAAATAATAGAACAAAAATGAAAACATATAGGAAAAAACTCTAATACAAAAGGAAAAAACGACAAAAAGGAAAGAAAAAAAAAATAAGAACCCTATTTTCATATAAAAAAGACAGTAAAAATCAATATATGTAACACTTTTGTCTCGTTTTACATAAATGAAATGAGGAAACAAAAAAATCAACTTAAACATCTTCAAAAAAAAAAATAGTAAATAAGTAGAATATGTGAAACCTTAATTTACAACAGTCAAATATTTTTGCAACACTCAACTTAAACACAATTTTTACAGACAAAAAATAGGGGAACAATGAGAGAAGATAAATAGAGTGAAGACTAAAGAAATGGATGTTGTTGTTTTGCGAAGCAATGGATTTTACAATGTTGGGCTTGATTGTGGGTGGGTGACTATAAATGCAATTTAATTTCTTAGAACTGCGAAGAATGAAATAGATTTTGTGGTGGTATGAGTGATAATAGCGTGAAGGTTCTCATGAGAGTGAGAGGGAGAAGTCATCAGGGAATATTAGGGTTTGATTGTAAGTAAGTGAGTGAGAAAAATGTTGATAGTGACTATGAAATGAATGATAACTTTAGATTGTTGTACATAGACTTACAAGTTAGTCTTTGGTAGATCCAGATTAAGTTAGATAAGTTTTTTTTTTTTTTT
>JBBPBT010000770.1:197936-253534 GCA_037974875.1 Cicer bijugum | reverse complement strand
TAAATATTTTATTTTAAATTTTTAATTATATTAAGATTAGTTTATTATATATATATATATATATATATATATATATTAAATTTAAATAATTTAATTATTAGTCTTTCAAATTTATTTTAATTATAATTTAAATTTTATTATTAATTTATAAATATATTAATTATATTAATTATAATTATAATTATATTAATTTATTATATATAATATTAATTATATTAATTATATTCAATACAAAATATATTAAATATATTAATTATATTAATTATAATTATTGAAATAAAATAAAAATTAATTTATATTTTACGTTGGCATTTGTGGCGGCCAAAAGCCCTCACAAATATCCAGTCAGCAAGATTTTGTGGCGGCCAAAAGCCCTCACAAAATCCAGTCAGCATGATTTTGTGGCGGCCAAAAGCCCTCACAAAATCCAGTCAGCCCTGTCTTTTGTGGCGGCCTATGCCCTCACAAATGCAGGATTTTGTGGCTGCAAAAGCCCTCACAAAATCCAACCTGTTTCAGCACTTTGTGGCTGCAAAAGCCCTCACAAAATTTTGTGACCAGCTTATTTGTGGCTGCCAAAAGCCCTCACAAAAGCCACATTTGTGGCTGTTTTTCCCCCTTTGTGAGGGCTTTTGGCCCTCACAAAATCCTATTATTCTTGTAGTGAAAAAGTGTGTATTTTATTAAATCTTATGGAGTCACTTCTTGGAAAAATCGGGCTGAAATGTCTTCCAAACAATTCACAGCAGTTGCCTTCTCAAAACTACATCCACCTACACCTTCATTTGTACTTTCCTCTATACCTTCATTTATGATAGGATCATCACATTCATATCCAACATCGTCTTATTCAAACTCATTCTCTGACAACAAAAGATTTTCCAGTCCCTAAATAAAAATCAAGTAGTGATCATTTTTAACACAATCCAATATCTAACATAATAAACACAATAACATACACACCTGTGTCGAATCGGCTTTATCCACATTTGATTTAAAATAAACGTTCACCATTTTTTCTTTTATGAACTTATAACTCCTTCATAATAAAATATGTTAAATAAAATCAATCAATTACTCAAAATATCAAAAAGTCATTTTAATACAATCAAGAAGTCACTTGCAACTCTTCCACACCAAAATATCTCATGATTAACCAAAAATATTACAAGCCTTACACCAAAAATACTAAAAATTTGCACAATTGCATACTACAAGGTTAGTGCAACTATGTACCAACACATAAATACAAGTACAACTCAAGCCTTACATCTATTATATATCGTTTGGACCAATTTAATTTTAGTCGTCGATATATTATTAAATAATTTGAATGGTAAAGATTAAATTATACACTTCACAATATTACAGAGTACTATTCACACTAAATCTATTTTTCTTTTAGCAACAATCACATTGTTTTCAGAAATAGGTTGAACATTGACTATAATAAATAATCACCACTTTTTCATTGTAGATATCTCGTTTTTAAAGTTGTTAAGTTTTCCATTTTCTCATTGTAGTTGAACCTTCACTTGAAAATACACTTCGATGAAAATCAAAGCTAACTCAATTTTATATTTTCCTAGAATGCTTTGTAGAAAGTTTTACTATTCATCCTACTGGGTTTTCATACTGATGAAAAGAAGCTATTCTTAGGAACTATTAAAATTTTTATATATATATTGTGGAGGAACCTATAAATAATGAGATAATTGAATAAAACCCTAAATACTAGGTAAAATTTATGGAAACTTTTACCGTGTACCCCATCCTTTATCCATATAGTGAGATAATAACGATTTATGATTTTTTAATTATCAATTATGGTATATTAATTATTAATTATTATGGTGTATTAAAAGAAAAGATGTGTACTGGAAAACTTGTCTGAAGTTTTTTGAGAATACCTTCTGTATCGGAAAAGTTGAAGAAATGTTTCACTAATACAATAATATATTTTTACAATATTAATATTAGTTATAATTATTCATATCTGATCGGTGTCAAAAATATTTGTAGTATTGACGCATGTTTTATTCAATAAGAGTAGAGATTTATTCATATCTCGTAATATTTATAAAAATAATAAAATTAAAAAAATAGTGTGTACCGAAAATCCTTTTGAGAAAGTTTTCTAAAAACACCTTCTGTACCGAAAATGTAGTTCAATTTTTCACTTATGTATCGAAATGTTTTTTTTTTTTTTTTTATGTTTTCCGGTTACAACCTTCTATACCGAAAAACTTGAAGAAAAAAATTCTAAAAATGTGTGTACCGGAAATCTTTTTTTCTAGTTCCATTAAAGATGAAAAGGTGGGAAAAAAAACTTTAAATTAGTAAACTAATTAAGAAAAAAAATTAAGTGTATAATTTGCATTTTTAAAAAATTATAAGGGTATACTTATACAAATGGGGGTACAGAATAAATTTTTCAAATTTATAGGTCCAACATGAAGCAAAACTTATAGAGGTCCAAACTAAATGAACCCCACATTTGAAGTTCCTATCTTTCAATCTCAAAAACAAAGAAGAAAGAATTTGTGTGTGTGTGTGTGTTGCCACGTCACCATCATAGCTTCTCTACCAAATCCAAAACCAAAGTTTTAAATTTTCTTCAAATCATAAACACCCCATTAAATTTGTTTGTTTATCTTTTGCCCCTACCATTGATTTTCATAGAAGATTTCATGGGGAAATTTATTTCGGTGTTCAGCTTCCTGTGAGAGATTGGTATCGGCAATGAGAGATAGAAATTTAGTTGAAGCAAAGATGCTTTTGGAATTCAATCAATGTCTTGCAAAGTATTCAACTTTTGGTGGACTCAATTCACCTCTTAATTTTCCAGCTTCAAAGGGTCATAACGTAGTTTTCTCATATATATACCCTTTCATTTTTTATTTTTAAAGTCTCAAAGTTTATGTTTTTTTTTTATCAATTTGAAAGTTATTCCCCCGCATGTAGCTTCCACATGTTGCTAGTGTATGATACCTTAAAAAAAAAAACAAAAGTATACAAAACAAAAATATGAAAGATTTGAAAACCTAAATAATAGAATAAAAATAAAAAATAAGGAAAAAACTCTAACACAAAAGGAAAAACAACAAAAAGGAAAGAAAAAAAAATAAGAAACCCTATTTTCATAGAAAAAAGACTGTAAAAATCAATATATGTAATACTTTTGTTTCGTTTTACATAAAATAAACGAGGAAACAAAAAAACTCAACTTAAACATCTTTACAGAAGAAGAAAAAAAAGCTAATACGTAAAATATGTGAAACCCTAGTTTACAATAGTCAAAGATTTTTAGAAACATTCAACTCAAACACTACTTTTACAAACAATAAATAGGGGAACAATGAGAGAAGATAAATAGAGTGAAGACTAAAGAGATGGATGTTGTTGTTGTTTTGCGAAGAAATGAGTTTTATGATCTAGGGTTTGATTGTGGGGGGTGGTTGTGAATGCAATCTAATTTCTTAGAATTGTGAAGAATGAAATAGGTTTGGTGGTGGTATGGGTGACAGTAGAATGAAGGTTCTCATGAGAGAAAGATATATATATATATATATAATATTGATAATCACTATTGTTAAATATTATATTAGAATGTAAATAATATATATGGGCTGTAAGTATAAGTATTCTGGCCCGTTAGCATTACTGTAAATTAGGGTTATTTAATACCCTGCGTCTATATAAAGAGATTTCGCTGTGTAGTTGAAACACACGGGTTATTCTATATATGTCTCTCAATACTCTTTATATTCAACATGGTATCTAGAGCTAACTGAGAGACAAACCCTAATCGTCAACTACCCGGTCGACCCACTGTCTCCGATGAATATTTTTTTCGGCAAGCCGTGTTCTCAACTCCGGTTTGCCCCCTCTGCCGTTGAACCGCTGATTCCTCAATTTTTGTTCAACCGTTCACGCTTTACCATCGCTGCCGTTGCTGCCGTCACTATTTCTGACGAGTTTTTTTCGACGAACGACCACTCCATTAGCGCCGAACACCCCAGATCGGCCAAACACTTCCGTTGCGCCTTCAGAATCGATCTCACGCGCCCTCACGCGCCACCTGCACGTCCCGCGCGTGGGTCTCACGCGCCGCCCACTGCCACCGCGCGTGACGGCGCGTCCGGCAGCCATTCACGGTGCTTCTTCTTCCATAGCACTCGCCTCAGCCTCCTGCTTCCATATCTGCCCTCAGTTTTCAGTTTCGAGTTACGGATATACGACTTCCAGTTCAAAGAGCCCCTGTTTTCCCGATTCCGACGCGTTTTCTGACAACCTTTGCTGACCATGGCATCTCAGTCTGAAACCACGAGTATCTTCACCAACTATATCACTTCTCCTCTCTCAGTTGAAAAACTGAATGAATCAAATTATGATAGTTGGGCTGCCGACATCAAACTTTGGCTACGTGGTCAAGGTTACGAGGATCACCTCACTAAAAATCCTGAAAAGGTGAGTGTGACTGAATCATCCAAATGGAGCTAGATTGATGCTCAGTTGTGTAGTGTCCTTAAGTCTACACTTCATCCAGATGTTAAACCGATTTTCCGTCCGCATATCATGTGTGAATCGGTTTAGAGTCAAGCAAAGACACTCTATACTAACGACACACAACGTCTCTAGGGAGTTTGTCACCGCTTGTTGAACATCATTACTCTGAAGTTACTCGATGGCTCTATTTCTGCATATCTTGGCACCGTTCATAGTGCACTTCATGACTTTAAAGAGCTACTCCCTCCTGCTGCAAGTAATCCAGTTGAATATAAGAAGGAGTTGGATCAATGCAACACCTTCTTCATGCTTCTTGCACTCTATGGCCTACCCCAGGAGTACTCTGCAACTCGTGATCAAATTTTGGGATCTGTTACTGTTCCGAATATGTCTACTACTTCAGCGATCCTCCTTCGAGTACCAGCATAACATCCGGTTGAGCAGTCTATTACTTCAGTTCCGGGTGACACTGCTGCCCTTGCATCTCAGGGACATAATCAGCAACGTTCTCGTGGAGGACCATCCAGCTCTAAGCCTCGTCCCAAGTGTGAACATTGTCACCGGCTTGGACACACTATTGATCGCCATTGGAAGTTGCATGGCAAGCCTTCGCCTTTGATAAATGCAACTCAGCTTGATCCTTCTGCCACTATTCAGACTACACCATCTCCACAAGGCTCCACGGCAAACTATGAAGATTTTCTCCGATGGGTTCAGAGTCATCCAAACTCTAATTCTCCTACTTCGGTTGCACACACTGGTAACTCATCTGTTTACCTCTCTCATTCATTTTCTCTCGGCCCTTGGGTTCTTGATTCTGGTGCGTCTGATCATGTTACTGGTAATAAAGGTCTCTTTTCATTACTTTCTACATCTGGTTTTTTTACCTACTATAACTTCTGCCAATGGTACTCAAACTCGGTCTCAAGGAGTTGGCATTGTCCACATTCTCCCTTCTATCTCAGTTGCATCTGTTCTCTATGTCCCTCGATGCCCCTTTAATTTACTTTCAGTTAGTCGATTGACTCGATCTCATAACTGTATTATTACTTTCACTAATGATAATGTTACCTTGAAGGACCGGAATTCGGGAAGGACGATTGGCGTCGGATGTGAGTCACAAGGCCTCTATTACCTTTCTACAACATCCAAGACGTGCTCTGCCACAGAGTCGCCACATACTATCCATGCTCAGCTAGGACACCCAAGTCTTACCAAACTACAAAAATTGGTGCCTAGTTTGTCTAAGTTATCTACTTTACATTGTGAGTCGTGTCAGTTAGGGAAACACACCCGTAGTAATTTTCCCGATCGAGTCAATAAAAGAGTATCCTCTCCTTTTGCTTTAGTTCACTCTGATGTTTGGGGTCCTTCTCGTACTGTGTCTACTTTAGAGTCTAAGTATTTTGTTACTTTTATTGATGATTATTCTCGTTGTACGTGGTTATTTTTAATGAAAAATAGAACTGAATTGTTTTCCATCTTTGAGCAATTTTATAAAGAAATTAAAACCCAATTTGGAGTTTCCATTCGTACCTTAAGAAGTGATAATGCTCGAGAATATTTATCTCATCAATTTCATAATTTTATGGCTTCCAACGGTATTTTACACCAAACTTCATGTCCTCATACACCTCAGCAAAATGGGGTAGCCGAACGCAAAAATCGGCATCTCATTGAAACCACACGAACCTTACTTCTCCATGACAATGTTCCATTCCGATTTTGGGGGGATGCAGTCTTAACGGCGTGCTACCTTATTAACCGTATGCCATCTTCTGTCCTAGATGGCAATATCCCTCATTCGGTCCTTTTTCCCGATACCCCTCTTCACCCATTACCACCTCGTGTCTTTGGGTCCACGTGTTTTGTTCACAATTTATCCCCCGGTTTGGACAAATTGTCAGCTCAGTCGCTCAAGTGTGTCTTTCTCGGTTATCATCGGTCTCAAAAAGGCTACCGTTGTTATTCTCCCACACTACACCGTTACGTTATATCAGCTGATGTTACCTTTTTCGAGTTTGTACCATATTTTAAACCTACCCATATAGCTAATGAGCCCTATCAGGACATTAATCCCGAACCTCCTCAAGTAGTTACTGAGCCCTATCAGGACATTAATCTTGAACCTCCTCAAGTAGTTATCCCTCTTACACCCACTCAGATTCCTATAGAACCTGCCGAGTCTACCCCCCAACCTCCACGACCACTACAAACATATCAGCGTCGTCGTTTATCCTCGGTTGTGCCTATTCCTGCTCCCATTACAGACTCTCCTCCGACGTCACCTCCGGATCCGGCCCTGCCACCTGAGCCTGACCTTCCCATTGATATTCGTAAGGATATTCGCACCACTCGTAATCCATCTCCTCATTATATTGATTTGTGTTATCATCGTCTTTCACCTTTACATTACACTTGCTTGTCCTCCTTGTCTTCTGTTTCTATTCCTAAAACTACAGGTGAAGCATTATCCCACCCTAAGTGGAGGCAAGCAATGCTTGATGAGATGTGTGCTCTACAAAGCAGTGGTACTTGGGAATTGGTAACCTTACCTCATGGGAAGTCGGTAGTTGGGTGTCGTTGGATTTATACAATGAAGGTTGGTCCTGATGGTAAGATTGATCGATTTAAGGCTCGTTTGGTAGCCAAGAGATATACTCAGATCTTTGGGTTGGATTACATTGATACATTCTCACCGGTTGCCAAAATGGCATCTGTCAGACTATTTTTCTCCATTGCAACAATTAGACATTGGCCCCTCCATCAGCTTGACATTAAAAATGCTTTCTTGCACGGTGATCTGGCAGAGGAGGTGTATATGGAGCAACCACCAGGATTTGTTGATCAGGGGGAGTCTTCTAACATGGTTTGTCGGCTACACAGGTCCCTTTATGGTCTTAAACAGTCTCCTAGAGCTTGGTTTGGCAGATTCAGCTCGGTAGTACAAGAATTTGGTATGATCCGCAGTGAAGTCGATCACTCTGTATTTTATCATCACTCAGCTCAAGGGTGCATCTATCTTATTGTTTATGTGGATGAAATTGTTATAACTGGTAGTGATCAGCAAGGAATACTCCAGTTAAAACAACATCTCTCAAATAAATTTCAAACTAAAGACCTTGGTAAACTTCGTTATTTTCTGGGTATTGAAGTCGCTCAATCGAAGGATGGCCTTGTAATTTCACAAAGAAAATATGTCATGGATATTCTTAAAGAAACTGGCCTACTAAATGCCAAGTCAGTTGATACTCCTATGGATCCAAATGTCAAACTCCTACCCAATCAGGGGGAGCCTCTATCAGATTCAGGAAGATATAGGAGATTGGTTGGAAAATTAAACTATCTCACAGTCACTCGTCTTGACATTTCCTTTGCTGTCACTGTGGTAAGTCAGTTCTTAAATTCTCCTAGCCAAGAACATATGGATGCTGTAATCCGGATTCTTAAATACATCAAAAGTGCACCTGGAAAAGGTCTCATTTATGAAGATAGAGGACATACTCAGATAATTGGCTACTCATATCCTGATTGGGTAGGCTCACCCATAGATAGACGATCAACTTCCGGGTATTGTGTACTCATAGGAGGAAATTTAATATCTTGGAAGAGTAAGAAACAAAATGTTGTTGCAAGATCCAGCGCTGAGGCAGAATACAGGGCCATGGCACTGGTAACATGTGAACTCATCTGGCTGAAGCAGTTACTGAAAGAACTTCAATTTGAAGAGACAAGCACAATGACACTAATATGTGATAATCAAGCTGCATTGCACATTGCCTCGAATCCTGTTTTTCATGAAAGGACCAAGCATATTGAGATTGACTGTCATTTTGTTAGAGAAAAGATTGAATCAAGTGACATCATCACCAGCTTTGTCCAATCCAATGATCAGTTAGCAGATGTGTTTACAAAGTCATTGCGAGGTTCTAGAATTAGTTATATATGTAACAAGCTAGGTGCATTTGATTTATATGCTCCAGCTTGAGGGGGAGTGTTAAATATTATATTAGAATGTAAATAATATATATGGGCTGTAAGTATAAGTATTATGGCCCGTTAGCATTACTGTAAATTAGGGTTATTTAATACCCTGTGTCTATATAAAGAGATTCGCTGTGTAGTTGAAACACACGGGTTATTCTATATATGTCTCTCAATACTCTTTATATTCAACAACTATGAAAGGAATGATGACTATAGATTGATTGTTGTGCAAAGACTTACGACTTAATATTTTGGGAGTTTAAATGACCAACAAGATATTTTGATGCTCGATTAAATTACTCGTCGATAACTAAATTAAATAAGCTGCGGTGAATCTTTACGAATAATTTAATTCTGGAGAGTTTTGTTAAAAATATCTCGAGTCGTGACGATAGTAGATATTTTTGACAAAAAGCGGTTTGGAGAGGTTATGGGTGAAATGGTAATTTTAATAAATATCTAGATATTTTGAGATATTTGTTAAGTTATGATTAATATATATATATATATATATATATATATATATATATATATATATATATATATATATATATATATATGTTTGTATGGAGGAAAAAGAAAAGAAATAGAAAAGAAAGAAAAGGAAATAGAAAGAAAAGAAAACAGAAGGAAGGAAAAGCAAAAGAAAAACATTTCCGTCTTCTTCCTCCTCCAGCCTCGCGATTCTCCCTCTTATCTTCTTCTTTGGTTTCGCTTTCTTTTTCTTTCTTTGGCTTCAAGAATAGAAACCCAAGGCTTGGTAGGTAAGAAAGCAAGGATTTCTCAGCTTAATACTTCCTCGTTGATTCGAAAACGAAGAAAAACGGTGTTAGGGATTTTAAAAACCGTCAAACACAAACCTTCCCATTTCATCTAGATCTAAGCTTCGTTTCAAGAAGGGAAAGTTGCTCACCACCATGCTACAGTGCTAGTGAACTAACTTTGGAAGCGACGTTGCGAGTGGAGATTTTACCAGATTTACTCGCGGTTCCGTAGTCGCACGTTAAAGCTAACGTTAAGGTAAGGGCTCCTTCCAAACTTTTTGTCTGCATTTAGGGACTTATCTGTGGTTGTGTGGAAAAGAATTTTGTTAGGGTGAAGTGTTGATTTGGGGGAAAATGAATTTAATTCATTATTGTATGATTTTGAGGAAATGAAAGTTGATGTGTTTGAGTGGTGTGTTGTGATAATTTGTGTTCATCGTATTTGACGTGTTCATAATTGATACTTATGAAATTTGAGATGTGTTTAGTTGGATTTTGTGGAAAAATGAATTGATGTGATTTGGTGTGAATTGTGGATTGAATTTGATAATATGTTTGAGTATGTTCTGTGTGGAATTCGAAAATTATTAGAGTTAAACGAGTATTAAAAATGGGGAATCTTTTAATATCTCTGTTTACTTAATATTTGTCGTGAAAATCATTAGAGTCAAACGAGTATTAAAAATGGGGAATCTTTTAATATCGCTGTTCACTTAATATTGCAGTGAAAATCGTTAGAGTTAAACCAGTATTAAGAATGAGGAATCTCTTGATATCTACGTTTACTTAATGATTGTTGTGAAAAATTATTAGAGTTAAATGAGTATTAAAAATGGGGAATCTTTTAATATCTGCATTTTACTTAATGATTGTCGTGGATAGAGTCAGAGTATGCTCATGCATTTCATAGTACATGGCGACCGGATGGGCCATGGTGATAGTGGTGACCGGATTGGCCATGAGATGATTCCATGTGATTTGTTGGTTCATCTTATCCTTGCGGGGATTGTCGCGTCGTGTAAGGTCTGCGATAGACTGCACATTGTTGGTAAATCGTGCAGACCCGTGATAGGTGCAAATCGATTCTGTTAAAAGATATTGAACAAAATTGATTTGCCAATCAATTTGGCAAGTTACAGGGGCTCAGCCATTTATCAAAATCGATTTGGCAAGTTACAGGGGCTCAACCATTTATCAAAATCGATTTGCCAATCGATTTGGCATGTTACAGGGGCTCAGCTATTTATCAAAATCGATTTGCCAATCGATTTGGCAAGTTACAGGGGCTCAGCTATTTATCAAAATCGATTTGCCAATCGATTTGGCATGTCACAAGGGCTCAGCTATTTAAGAAAATCGATTCCCCAATCGATTGATTTAAACCCAGAATATAGGTTTCACTAAAAACCTTTCAGAAAATCGATTTCCCAATCGATTTTCTTAGTAGAAACTTTTATTTTGTGTCAGACAATCGATTGCCCAATTTATTCATTAATTGATTGGTTAGTTGATTTATTACTTGATTGATTAATGACCTATTTTGATTTCATTTTTACTTGGCAAGTATTATATGAACGTTTAGCATATGGAAAACCCTTTAAGGTGCATGCTAAGTTGAAAGGTTATTTTGTGCATTTAGAAACTTAAATGTTATGTGTTAATTGTTAATTTCGGTTGGTGACCCTTTACAACTATTGTGGAAATCTGGGTTTTGCCCTCATATGAGAGAAAAAACAATCCTACCGGTTCGTACCCTGTGGATGGGAATGTAGTTGGAAACGCCTGACTGGAGCTATGTTAAGAGGATCTTGCGGGGCGCGTGAAGATCACTCAGGGTGTATAGTTTTTGTAGAATGATCAGATTAGGTTGACGTATAGGGACTAGATGTCTTTCTTTTGGATTGTGTTTATTTGTAATTGGAAGACTGTACCTATACTGATATTGTTAGCAAGACATTTTGTTTTCGATGAGTCCCATGTACCACTTTTGACGTGTAAATACTTTGGATTCGTATTTCAAAAAAATATTCCGCTGTTTGTAAATTATGTCGACTTAATTGTCGTTGTGTTATGACCTAATTACTTATCCAAAGGTATCTCCTTATTTATTTCTTTGTTTTATGAATTTGTTTTGAAAAAAAAATACACTCTCCCTTTTAAAAATCGGGGTGTTACATTGTGGTATCAGAGCTTTGGTTTAGATTTCTTTGGGGATGTGGAGTTTTGGTTATAGATTGTAGGTCAACCTGTAGGTTGGGAGTTGTTATCTGATCATGCGTCGGTTTAGGTGGTTTGAGTTGTCAGGTCCAAAATAATTATTATGTGTTGATGTGGTCGGAAGTTAGTTTTGGAATTATTTGAAGTAGTGTTAAGACTCTACTTGATGATGGTTTTATAGGAAAACCATGCCGCCAAGAAGAAATGACGCTCCGAGAGCCAATGCTAATAGGGATGATCGAATGGCGGAGGCTATGAATAACATGGTTGCCTTTGTTGCTGCACAGACTGCTGCCAAGACTCAACGTGATCTTGAAAAGAGGGAAAGAGAGATTCGTGTTGCAGAGTCAAGATGATTAGAAGACTTTCGTCGTTACAATCCTCCCAAGTTTAAGGGGGATGAGAATTCAGAGAAAGCGGATCAATGGATCCAGGCGGGAGTGAAGGTCAACTATGCCACTTATATGCTATTGGGGGATGCTGAGTACTGGTGGAGGAGTACAAGATTGTTGATGGGATCAGCTCACGAGGAGGTGAATTGGGAATCATTCAAAAGGAAGTTTTTAGACAAATACTTCCCGATGAGTACCAGGACTAAACTGGGTGATGATTTTTTGAAGCTTCATCAAGGGAACATGACCGTGGGCGAATATGCTGCTAAGTTTGAATCGCTATCGAGGCATTTCAGGTTTTTCTGTGAAGAGATTGATGAACCATTCATGTGTCATCGTTTCCAAGACGGACTAAAGTATGAGATTCAAGACTCTGTCTTACCCTTAGGAATTCAACGTTTTCAAGTGCTTGTGGAAAAATGTAGAGAAGTGGAAGATATGAAAAATAAGAGGGCTAGCCGAGGAGGGAATTTTAACTCAGGAGGGCCTAGTCGGGTGAATTATCAGAACAAGGGAAAACAAGCTACTAAACCTTATAATCAACTACATAATAACAACGGGCGACAGAATAGCCCAGGGAACCCAAACTTCAGAAGACAATTGGGACAAGTGGTTCGATGTTTTCGATGTGGGAAAGAGGGACATTATGCTAATATTTGTACCTCTAAAGGACCGACATGCCATAATTGCCAGAAGCTAGGGCACCTTGCAAGGGATTGCACAACTTCGAAGTTGGAACCAGTTGTGAATGTAACCAGGGCAACTCGTCCTACAGCTAGAGGACGCATTTATTGTGTGAGTGCTGAAAATGGGAATCCATCTGGCAATCTAATTCAACGTGACTGTGAGATTGCAGGTAACACTCTAACTGCACTTTTTGATTCGGGGGCAACCCATTCCTTCATTGCTATGGATTGTGTGAATGGTTTGAAGTTATCTGTGTCTGCTTTACCTTTTGATTTGGTTGTTTCCACACCTACTAAGACCTTGATAGTAAATTCTGCATGCTTACATTGTCGAATAACTATTCAGAATAGGGATTTCTTGGTTAATTTGATTTGTTTACCTCTACAATCACTCGAGTTCATTCCCGGTTTGGATTGGATGTCCTATCATTATGTGATCTTGAATTGTGCTCGCAAATTGATTCTTTTTCCCGAACCAGGAGTTGTTAAGTATCTATCCGCTAACAAACTCCGCGTGTTGCTAAGAGAAGGAACTCATGAGTTTTTGTCTCTGGCTAATGTGGAGGCAAAGATAAATGTGAACATAGAAGATGTGTTGCTTGTCAATGAGTACCGGGACGTATTTCCAACGGAAATTCCAGGATTGCCACCGGTAAGAGAAGTGAAATTTTTCATTGATTTGCACCCATGAATCGGACCTATTTCAATTGCACCGTATTGAATGTCGCCATTGGAATTAAATGAGCTCAAAGGCCAATTGAAGATTTGTTGGAGAAGAAATTTATTAGACCAAGTGTATCGCCGTGGGGAGCTCTAGTTTTGCTAGTTTAGAAGAAGGACGGAAGCTCGCGCTTATGTGTGGATTATAGACAGCTTAATAAGGCAACTATTAAGAATCATTATCCTTTGCCACGCATCGATGATTTAATGGATCAGTTGAGAAGGGCCGCGATATTTTCGAAGATTGACTTGAAGTCGGGTTACCATCAGATTCGAGTAAGGGAAGGAGATATTCAGAAAACTGCTTTCAGAACCCGTTATAGACATTATGAATATCTTGTTATGCCGTTTGGAGTTACCAATGCACCAACAATTTTCATGGACTATATGAACAGAATCTTTAATCCATTCCTTGATAAATTTGTTGTGGTGTTCATTGATGATATATTAATTTATTCAAGAACTGAAGAAGAGCATGGAGAACATTTACGTCAAGTTCTTGAGATTTTACGCGAGAAGCAATTGTATGCCAATCTATCGAAGTGTGAGTTTTGGTTAGAGGAAGTGAATTTCTTAGGACATGTGATAACCAAGGAAGGAATCGCTGTAGATCCGGCCAAGATTGAGGCGGTTCTTGCTTGGAAACTGTTGGTTAGTATGCCCTCTGTTAACAGATTATAGGAAACGAATTTACCGATTTTACAAACTAATTAACCAGGTTAACATATACAGTTTCCAAGTATTGAAATTAATATCAAAACCAACGTGATCAATATTATTCCAATTTCAATAGTTATGAATTCAAAGTCTTAACAAGATAAAGATTCACATACAAACATTTAAGAACATATATTCAAGATTAATCTAAAGATATAAGGGAAAGAAGATTGTGCACCAAGATTTTATACTGGTTCAGCTGTCAATATGACAACTTACATCCAGTCCTGAAATCGAATCGATTTCAGCCTTTATCAATGGAGTCGTCTAGAGTATATTTTACAGATTGTCCAACACTAGCAGCCTATCTATCCAACTCTCTCGCGCTCCTATTGCACACCCACTGTACCCCTAAAGTTACTCAGCAAACTCACACGAGATGACAGTGAAACTTCTTGTTGACGAATACCCTCATCAACCAAGATAGCTACCAGTTTCGATACTGGGTTTTTCAGTTCTTTCTTTACAAAAACGTTGTTACAGAAAAGATAAAATGTATACAGAAGTTGACTCAATCACTACAATGAATCTCACACAAGAAGTACTTTTCCAAATGAGTGTTTGTGAGATCTTTCTTTTTCTCTCAAGTTGTCTTTTTCAGCTCTCTAAGATCATGAAGAATATTTGGTTCGGTTCTGAAAAAGTAATATCAAAGGTTATTCAAGTTGTGAGCAAAAGATATGAAAGTTCGTTATGAGAATAAGATATGAAAGATTGTTATTTTGTTATGAGAAAAAGTGATTGAAATCGTTTATATAGTTTTTGAAAAACAACATATAAATCGATTTCCCAATCGATTCATTAATGTATTAAAACAGGCTCTATCGATTTCCCAATCGATTATCGCAGGTCTTTTTTTTCTTGAATCTTGAAACTATATGAACTAATCGATTTCCTAATCGATTATTTTAATGCACTTTTCAAAAATTGATATGCAGTTCATATTTGAATCGATTGCATAATCGATTAAAGGTGTTTTGTTCCAACAACGAGATCAAAACAATCGATTACTCAGTCGATTCATTAATTCACATAATCGATTTGGCCATAGGCTAAGTTTTCCCTGTAACTTAAACTTTTTGTTCAATCGATTTGCCAATCAATTGCACTGGTCACAAGGACTCAGTTGTTTTCATCAAAATCGATTTGCCAACCGATTTGGATTATTACAGAGAGTTAGCTTATTTCAAGCAAATCGATGTTCCAATCGATTATGTAATATGTTTCTGAAAAATGATTTACCAGTTAGTTCATTCAATCGATTTCTTAATCGATTGATACCAAACTTGTTACATAAGACATCTGTTTCAATGGAATGTCCAATCGATTGTGTTTATCACAGAACATGTTTCTTTTGAAACCTTATTTTCGAAATCGATTTGCCAATCGATTAGCTTACTAAGCGGCTTGGCTCTGTGACTTGCACAATCGATTTGCCAATCGATTATTTTACTATCAGCTTAGTACTTGTGATTTTAACAATCGATATGCCAATCGATTTAATCACTTAAATGCTTGGTTCTGTGATTTACAAAATCGAGTTATCAATGGATGTCCCAATCGATTGCCCAATCGATTGTTTAATCATAGAGTACACATTTTCATACAACCCTTTTACAGAATCGATTGCCTAATCTATTTTCTTAGTAAATCTTCCAACTTTGGTTGATTCCTTGAGTTCCAAGCTATTGTCTCAATTATGTAGGGTTGAGTTGTTGTTCCTAAAATATTACTCAGTTTAAAATGTTAGATTTATCAAATGATGTATGTTTGTCAATAATATCAAAAATGGACTTATGTCTAACAATCTCCCCCTTTTTGATTAAGTGACAAACATTACAATTACCATTATTTAAAAACAAGCTCCTCCTAAATTTAAGCAGTCATGATTCATTTATGTAACACAACAACATATTATATTATCATAGCATGCTGTTCACAATTTGGTATTAGGGTTAGAGCTTAACAACAAAAACAGGTTAGCAACAGAGCATGAAATATCAATATTATCATGATCAAGGCTAACTTATCCCAACCTGAATTATCATGCATTATCAGTGCTATGTAACAATATCAGAGCGTATCAGAGCGATTGGCAACAACACTATGTACCAATATCAGAGCAACTATTTACCAATATCAGAGCAATTTGCCAATTTGCAGCAGCAGTAATATGTAATACAAGTTATATATTTCCTCTCCCTTTGTCATTTAATGCACAAAGAAGTGAAAGGAGAGAACATCAGCATAATCTATATTTGTTTACAAATCAGAATAAAAAAGAGCACTGGTTATTATGGCGTCAGAGCAAAAAAAACATAGTAAATTATAGCAATATAGATCAGAGTGCAATTAAACTTAAACACAGTTAGATTGAGTAAACACTCTCATTTGTCATATATTGAAGAAAATAGTACAATGAGCAAGAAAATTATACAACAATAACAGAACATTACAACACAACAAAGAACCTAAAATCCTAAGCACCAAAACTAGGTTGTTCCTCATTATTAGCTATGGGAGAGTTAGAGACCGCTGTATTAACCTCAGCAGGTGTCTCCTCATCATGAGGTTCAGGACTATCTAAGGTTTTGGGATTTTGTTCTTTTGTTGCTTGTCGGCCAATTTCAACAACTTCTTCAAATGATAGTTTTAGCCCTAGATGTTCATGTATAGCCGCGACTTCCTGCGCAACTGTGTGCAGATCTGCCTAAAGCTTACTCAGGGCGGCTTCCATTCTTGCATTGGAAGCTTCCATTTTAGCGTTGTGAGCCGCATGAGTTTCCATAAACTCCAGCAGCTTGGTTAGAATCTCAGGAGGGGCTGCTACTGGCTCAGCGGCTTGTTCCGTGCTCGGATGAGCTGGTTCAACATTGGTTTGAGGTCTTATCCAAATGCTGTTCACCCTCTTCAATTGCATTTGGTTCACAATTGACTCGCCAAATGAGAGGATGGTTTTGCTAAGATTGTGACTCCATTGACACAACTTATCAAAAAAGACCAACCGTTCGCATGGACGGAGAAGTGTGAGGAAAATATTCAGTTACTAAAGAGAAAATTGACGACCTCACCAGTATTGGTATTATCGCAATCAGATGAACCCTATGAAGTTTATTGTGATGCATCTCACCAAGGTTTGGGATGTGTTCTGATGCATCACAAGAAAGCTGTGGCTTATGCCTCAAGGCAATTGAAGATTCATGAGAGAAACTATCCTACTCATGATTTGGAGCTTGCTGCCGTTGTTTTTGCATTGAAGATCTGGAGGCACTGTTTATATGGGTGCACGTTCACAAAAGTTTGAAATATTTGTTTGATTAGAAGGAATTGAACATGCGCCAGAGACGATGGATGGAGACTCTCAAGGATTTTGATTTCACACTGCAGTACCACCCTGGGAAGGCCAATGTAGTGGCTGATGCGTTGAGTAGAAGAAGTGTATCGGTGTCTTCAATAATTATGGCTAGACTACAAGAGTTGTGGGAAGCTTTTAGAGACCTACACTTGAACGTAGAGTTTGCATCGGGAATTTTGAAATTCATAATGATTAAGATTTCGAGTGGACTACTTGAAGACATTGCAAATTCTCAAGATGACGTCTTAATTCAAGAGAAGTGGAACCTAATAGTACAAGGGAAGACAACAGAGTTCAAGATTGGATCAGATAATATTTTGCGATGTAATGGTAGAATTTGTGTACCAGAAATTACAAATATGAGGAAAACAATTTTAGAAGAGGCTCACAAGAGTAAGTTGAGTATTCATCCTGGAGCAACCAAGATGTATCAGGATTTGAGGCAGAATTATTGGTGGCCTGGAATGAAGAAACATGTAGCGGAGTATGTAGCAACTTGTCTAACTTGTCAGAAAGCGAAGGTGGAGCATCAGCGACCAGCTAGGATGTTGCAACCTTTAGATATACCTGAATGGAAGTGGGACAACATTTCCATGGACTTTATAACTGGATTGCCAAAAACAAGGAGAAAGAATGATTTTATATGGGTGATAGTGGATCGACTGACTAAGTCCGCACACTTTTTACCAGTAAAGACCACCTATAGGGTAGATAAGCTAACAGAGAACTACATTGCTGAAATTGTGAGGTTACACAGAGTACCATCGAGTATCGTATCTGACCGTGATCCGAAGTTCACATCACATTTTTGGGGAACATCGCACGAAGCGTTGGAAATGAAACTACGATTAAGTTCAGCTTACCATCCACAAACGGACGAACAAATTGAAAGGACGAATCAGTCCTTGGGAGATCTATTGAGAGCATGTGTATTAGATGATAGAGGAAGTTGGGATGATGTACTTTTGTTGATTGAGTTCACCTACAACAATAGTTTCCACACAAGTATTGGAATGGCACCATATGAGGCTTTATATGGGAGCAAGTGTCAAACACCCTTGTGTTGGTATAAGGACGGTGAAAGTATGATTGTCGGACCAGAGATTGTGCAACAGACTACAACTAAGGTAAAGAAGATCAAGGAGAAAATGAAGACTTCACAAGATCGTTAGAAGAGTTAGGCGGACAAGTGTCGCAGACTTTTAGAATTCGAACAGGGTGACCATGTATTTCTAAGAGTCACACCTACAATTGGAGTTGGTAGAGCCTTGAAATCGAAGAAGTTGACTCCGAAATTCATTGGACCATATCAGATTTCTGCACGAATTGGGCCTGTTGCTTATCGGATTGCATTGCCTCCGATACTATCCAATATTCATGACGTGTTTCATGTGTCACAATTAAGGAAATATCTTGCAGATCCATCTCATGTGATCGAACCAAACACAATCCCACTAAAGGATAACCTGTCATTCGAAGTACCACTTTTGAGAATTGATGACAGGAAGATTAAGCGATTGAGGACCAAGGATGTTTCATTGGTCAAGGTGATTTTGAACCCAATTACTGGAGATGCGACTTGGGAACTAGAGAGCAAAATGAGAGAACAACACCCAGAGTTATTTATCGACGCGTAGTGTAAGACCCTTAATTTTAAATCCTAAATGATACGATTTTAGGGTATTTTGTGTTAAATTGCTTAGGCTTTTAACCCAATTTTCGGTATTTAGTGAGTTAAAGGCCGAAAATATATTTTTGGAAATTGGATTGAAATTATTTGTCGAAGAATAATTTATTTAGGTTTCGAAGAATTTAATTATGGGCGGTTTTGTTCAAAATATCTCAGATTGCTGAAAATTGTACCGGTCAATTGAGTTGCGATGAGAGTAGATATTTTTATTGATTTAGTTGTAATTATAATATATATATATATATATATGTATAAATATATGAATATATATATATATATATTAAGTAATATATATATATATATATATATATATATATATATAAAGTAAGTATTATATATATGTTAGAAAGAATAGCAAACAAAGAAAGGAAAAAGAGGAAATGAAGCCATTCTCGCGAACTCTTCTCATTCTTCCAACTTCCTTCCATTTTTGTTTTCCTCCTTTTGCTTCGAAATTTGAAACCCAAGGTTAGTGGGTAAGAGAGCAAGGTTTTCTCAGCTTCATACTTCCTCGTTGTTTCGAAAACGAAGAAAAACGGTATTAGGGATTTCAAAACCGTCAAACACAAACCTCCCCGTTTCACCTAGATCTAAGTTTCGTTTCGCGAAGAGATAGAAGGGAAAGTTGCTCACTACCACGATACGGTGCTACGGAACCGACTTTGGAAGCGACATTGCGAGCAGAGATTTTACCGGATTTACTCGCGTGAAGGTAAGGGCGCCTTCCAAACTTCTAGCTTGCATTTAGGGACTTATCTGTGGTTGTGTGGAAAAGAATTTGTTAGGGTTGAAGTGTTGTTTTGGGGAAAATGAATCTAAGGCTTTATGGGTAAAATCTTAGAGTTAGGTTTTGGTTATATTGATAAATGTCTCGTGGAAAATGAATTGTAGCTCGTTGGTGTATGATTCTGAGTAAATGAAATTTGATGTGTGTGAATGTTATATTGTGTTGATCGTGTTCATCGTATTTGACGTATTCATTGAATTGATGTGATTTGGTGTGAATTGTAGATTGAATTTGATAATATGTTTGAGTTTGTTCTTTGTGGAATTTGAAAATCATTAGAGTTAAACGAGTATTAAAAACGGGAAATCTTTAAATATCTCTATTTACTTAATGTTTGTCATGAAAATCATTAGAGTCAAACGAGTATTAAAAATGGGGAATCTTTTAATATCTCTGTTTACTTAATGTTGCAGTGAAAATCGTTAGAGTTAAACGAGTATTAAGAAATGGGGAATCTCTTGATATCTACGTTTACTTAATGATTGTTGTGAAAAATTGTTAGAGTTAAATGAGTATTAAAAATGGGGAATCTTTTAATATCTGCATTTTACTTAACGATTGTCGTGGATAGAGTCAGAGTATGCTCATGCATTTCATAGTACATGGCGACCAGATGGGCCATGGTGATAGTGGTGACCAGATGGGCCACGAGATGATTCCATGTGATTTGTTGGTTCATCTTATCCGTGCGGGGATTGTCGCGTCGTGTAAGGTCTGCGATAGACTGCATATTTTTGGTAAATCGTGCAGACCCGTGATAGGTGGCACCTCGGTAAATAGTACTTTGGCCTGTGATAGGCGGTACATTTACGATTTACATTTTTTCTTTTAGTAAATCATGTAGACCCGTGATAGGTGGCACCTCGGTAAACAGTACTGGTCTGTGATAGGCAGTACGTTTATGATTTACCCTTTTTAGTAAATCGTGCAGACTTGTGATAGGTGGCACCTCAGTAATTTAGTACTTTGGCCAGTGATAGGCGGTACGATTATGATTTACGGCCCTTCGAGGAGGGTTTTGGTTTGGAATTCCGAGTCCATGCATTTTGGCATATACGCATTGCATTAGGGTGCTTGGCACACGAGTCGTGTTTGATTCAAGATTGTGATTGAGGGTTTGAACTTGAGATTGTCGTGGTAATTGTGTTATAATTGCTAAGTGTTATGTTTTGAAATTGTGGGTAAGTGTGATTGATTGCAAAACTATTTTGAAACTCAAGATGGTCGTTGTAATTGCTAAGTGTTATGTTTTGAAATTGTGTATAAGTGTGATTGAGTGCAAAACTATTTCGAAACTCAAGTTGTCATGGTGATTGTGTTGAAATTGCTAAGTGTTATGTTTTGAAATTGTGTGTAAGTGGGATTGATTTCAAAACCATTTCGAGACTCAAGATGTCGTGGTAATTGTGTTGTAATTACTAAGTGTTGCGTTTTGGAATTGTGTGTTGTGTGTAATTGTGATTGATTCAGTTTATGTAGTTTAGAAAAACTTCAGAAAAATCGATTTCCCAATCGATTCTGTTAAAATATATTGAACAAAATCAATTTGCCAATCGATTTGGCATGTTACAGGGGCTCAGCCATTTATCAAAATAGATTTGCCAATCGATTTGGCAAGTTATAGTGGCTCAACCATTTATAAAAATCGATTTGACAATCGATTTGGCAAAAGTTATAGGGGCTCAGCTATTTATCAAAATCGATTTGCCAATCGATTTGGCAAGTTACAGGGGCTCAACTATTTATCAAAATCGATTTGCCAATCGATTTGGCATGTCACAAGGGCTCAACTATTTAAGAAAATCGATTGATTTAAACCCAGAATACAGGTTTCACTAAAAACCTTTCAGAAAATCGATTTCCCAATCGATTTGCTTTGTATAAACTTTTATTTTGAGTCAGACAATCGATTGCCCAATTGATTCATCAATTGATTGGTTAGTTGATTTATTACTTGATTGATTAAAAACCTATTTTGATTTCATTTTTACTTGGCAAGAATAATATGAACGTTTAGCATATGGAAAACCCTTTTAAGGTGCATGCTAAGTGGAAAGGTTATTTTGTGCATTTAGAAACTTAAATGTTATGTGTTAATTGTTAATTTCGGTTGGTGACCCTTTACAACTATTGTGGAAATCTGGGCTTTACTCTCAGATGAGAGTCAGGACAATCCTACCGGTTCGTACCCTGTGGATGGGAATGTAGTTGGAAACGCCTGACTGGAGCTATGTTAGGAGGATCTTGCGGGGCGCGTGAAGATCACTCAGGGTGTATAGTTTTTGTAGAATGATCAGATTAGATTGACGTATAGGGACTAGATGTCTTTCTTTTGGATTGTGTTTATTTGGAATTAGAAGATTGTACCTATACTAATATTGTCAACATGACATTTTGTTTTCGATGGGTTCCATGCACCACTTTTGACGTGTAAATACTTTGAATTCGTATTTCAAAAAACTATTCCGTTGTTTGTAAATTATGTCGACTTAATTGTCATTGTGTTATTTCCTTAATTACTTATCCAAAATACACTCTCCCTTTTAAAAATCGGAGTGTTACACTTAGTCTTTGATAGATTCATACTAAGATAGTTTTTTTTTTTAAATATAAAAGTTCGAGATATTTTAGCTACAAATATCATATTACAAGCCATAAAAAAATCATTTAGGTCTACCAACTGAGTAATACTTAACTAAACGCGACAATATTTTTATTACTATTATTATATATATGTATTAGATGTTGAATTTGTAAGTTAAATTTTAAATTTGCTAACCTTTTAATAATTTAATCATATTGTTCTATATTAATTTTTGACATATTTAAATATATTATAATAAAATTGAATTGAAATATGATGTCATATAAAGTCAAATTCTTTAAAATATCGTATTAAATTTAAAAAAAAAAATATACTTATTTTTATTGACCTACTTGAAGTAGCAATAAATGTCACAAGAAATGGGGTTTGAATTGTCTCCCCTTTTTTTAAATTTTAATTCTAGCACTTAATTTAATATACTCAAGAATAATTTTTGTAATAAGAGATTAAATAACTAGAACGTTATAGATGGGTTAAGATTAGAAACAAAGTAATTAAGTGAAATAGCAAGTGAAGTGTGATTTATGAATACTAAATAAATAAATAGAAGGGATAAGAATATTACACATATTATATTGGTTCATCCAACTCGGATTACGTTCAATTCTCACAATCTATGAGATTTCCACTAATATGCTCAACACATAATGTTCTGTCTTTGCATTTTCTTTCTTGATCGCACTTAATCAATTACAACTTTCATCTTTCAATCCATAAATGATTTTTACAATCACTTTTCAAACCAGAAAAGATTTTTACACACACTAAATCTAACATAAAGATAGACTTAAGTTACAAATAAAGTGTATGATAAAAGATATTTGGGATGAATCTCAACTCTTTGTTTGAGATTTATTGAAAGCCATATCTTTGAAAGAATGATCCACGAATTTAGTGAATAAAGCTTGGAATTTTGTTTAAGAGATTGAAGAGATGTTTAGAGTGTTTAGATTGATCTTTGTTTTATAGATGAAGAGATGCTGAGAATAGTTTGTTTAATCAGAATATAACCAATGGACAATCTTGCTAACTGTCAATTATTTTATTTGAAATGAGCTTCTTATTTGCAATTTTGTCAAGAACGTGCTTCTTTAATACATTATTCCTTGCGTCTCATAGGAAACTTGGGCATAAAGGATTAATATGTCTATTGAGACAATATTGAGTCACAAGCATGCACATATGTCATGGTAATAGTGTTTTTTGCATTGCACTTGAGTAGTAAATCTGAAGATCAAAACTGCAGATCAATCTACATGTGTTTTTTGCAAGTGGACCTTTAGTATTTAACTCCTTGAGATTTGTTCACTTTTGGGTGGTCCAAATGCGAATTTTATCAATCCAGGACATGATTTTAGTGATCCCAAAACTGATTCAGTTGTCTCTTGATTTTTAATAAGACAACCAGACTATTCTGCAATCATTTTATCGTCAATCTTAGTTGACATTCATTTGAAGAATCTTCCAAATCATTTCATAATCCATAAAAAGTGTGTTATTGTCTTGATGTGTATATCATCTAATTTTGGATCAAAATTCTGTATGGAGGACCAAAACTGGGGAGAAACAAAATGGGGGGACTACTTTCGCGATTCAGCTAAAATTGGAGGACCAAAACTACAATTAAGTCTAAAATATAAATATGGAGGAGGCACATCGATTTTTTTTTTCTTTTGATATACTAGCACATTGAATAAACTTTTGGTATAGAATTAGCACACTGAATATGTTTTATTCCCTTTTAAGTCAACAAAAAATGAATAAAAACATTACTACCATTTTAATTCATATTTAAATACTCAATCATTCTTTCATAAAAAATATCCAATCATTCTGGTTAAATATTTTGCATGCAAAAACCACATGACCATCCATATCATACTCATAAATATTGCTCTTCCTACCTCCATAATATTGTTTTTAATTTTTAATTTTTTTATTTAAGTAAATTATTGGTTACTCATCAGAAACATGTAGATACAACAAGGACTTGTAAAATAAAAAAGGCAGATGCAATAAGGTAAAATAAATACAAAATATAATTTACTTAATAAAAAGAGAAAAATATGACTAAAAAAATTAAATAGATAAATATACAAAATAATGTGGCTTTAAATAAATTGATTGTGGGGTATATTATATTGAACCAAAAAATAATAATTCATATTTTACTGTGTAACCAAGTGACTAGATTCAAGTGGTTAATGAACTTTCAATTAAGAACGAATCATTCAAAACAATTCGAATTTAAATTTGACTAAAATAATTTTTTGTCAAACAGTGAACTCTAAACAATAAAGAATGATCGATGTGGACCAACCCTACATGAAGGTTAATGAGCTTCGAGAACTAGGAGTGGAAGGACCATTGACTAGAGGGAAAGTTGAGAAGCCAAAAGAAAAATTGGAGAAACAAATTGTTAATTTTCTTAGTCTTAAGACATATGAAAAGATTGATCCACATTATATTAATCTTATGGTCATAGAAATACCTTAAGACTTAATTTTAATTTTGGGATGTAATAATCATACCTTATAATTAGGAATTATTTTGACTTATGTGTGCCTAAATATTTGGTAGCTTAGGCACAATGTCATTAGTTGTGTGTAGCTTAGCTAGGTACCACGTTATTTTGTGTTAGGCTATATATGCCTTTTTAATGTAAGACATATGGGACTTATTTTGAAAAGAAAAAAACACTTAGTTTGAGATTAGAGAAATGCTCTCTAGGGTTCTTCTTTGAACCAAATTTGGATCTTATCAAGAGCCTCCTACTCTTGTGCTATTCTACTTTGATCTTATCATTCCTTGTTGTGGAGTGCGACGATTTCTACCATTTCATTACTTCTTCATATTTTCTTCTTTGTGTTCTCCATTCTTATTTGGTACTTTATTTGAAATTATCACTTGGATAAATCCTTCAAATCATATGGAAACACTCAAATCCCTATTATGTGGTATTCAGAGCCTCCCATTAAGTGGTAATATTTGTTTTTAATTTCTATTTTAGTGTTTTGTGTTCTTGAGATATTTGCAATTTTAGTTTCATTTTTGTTCCAAATCTTGTTTAATCTTGAGTTGTTGGTTGTGTATAAGTGTTATAATATGTGTGGGAAAGTTTAGTTTTGTGATTATTTATTTCATTTGGGTGAAATTTGAAAACTGAGCTGGAAAAAAAAACGCAGAAATTTTTTTTTTTGGGTTTCAGGTGCATCATCTTCTTCACTTGCAATTGTTTGATCCTAAATTTCACTTGCAAAATTGTTTTTGATGTTATTTCTTCCATACAAGTCTGATTCTGGAAATTCAAAAGCCTAAAAATTTGTTGATTATTGTGGTATTAGAGGAATTTGTTTTCGAGTAAATCGAATATGCAGAGAAAAATCTGGAAATATAAGTGCTGCGAAAAAATGATTCTACACAAAAGCATTTTTGAAAAAAAGGCATTTTGAAAAAAAAATCCAGAATTGTTCTTAATGAAATACCAAACATCTTTTGCATTCTTCTTACCTCCTTTAGACATTGCAAGTTTGATTTTAGTTCTCCCACATATTTTGATCACTTAGTCATTTAATTATAGTTTTCCTTATTTCTTTGATAATCTACTCGAGTGTGTCTTCCTTTGGTTATATTTTTTTGTTTGTCTTTTATGTCTTCCTTTAGTTTTCCTTATTTCTTTTATGTTTGTTCCAATGTGAGGAGTCTTTGGCTTGAATACCGTTAAACATCTGAGGCCATATAAACTTCAATGGCTAAAGGATGATGTTGATATTTTGGTGGATAAACAAGTTTTGATAAATTTTAGCATTGGCAAATATCATGATGAAATTTTGTGTGATGTTGTGCCTATGGAGGTTGGCCATATTTTGTTAGGGCGGCCATGGCAATTTGATAGAAAAGTTCATCATGATGGTCACACTAACATTTACTCTTTTGTGCATAAAAAGCATAAAGTGTCTCTTTTACCTCTTAGTCCCAAAGAAGTTTATCTAGATCAAACTCAATGGAATCTAAAGAGGGACAAAAAGATCAAAGAACAAAAAGGAAAATATATTATGAATGCTCATGACTCAAGTAACCAAAATTCTTTACCTAGGGTCAAAAACTTATTTGCTAGAGAGCATGTGGTTAGGAAAGCTTTGTTGACTAGACAATCGGTATATTTTCTATATTGCAACGATTTATGTTTGTCTACGTTACATGATTATATTCCTCCTTCATTAAATTGTCTTTTAAAAGAGTTTGATGATGTGTTCCCTAAAGAACTTCCTCATGGCCTACCACCTCTTAGAGGCATAGAGCACCACATTGATTTGATTCCTAGTGCTTCTTTGCCTAATAGGCCTCCTTATAGAAGTAATTCGGAACAAACTAAAGAAATTGAAAGACAAGTCCACAGACTTTTGGAAAATGGTTGGGTTCAAGAGAGTCTTAGTCCTTGTGCCATGCTGGTAATCTTAGTACCAAAGAAAGATGGCACATGGCGCATGTGCATCGATTGTCGTGCTATTAATAACATTACCATCAAATATAGACATCCTATACCTAGACTTGATGATATTTTAGCTGCATGGTGCATGTGTATTTTCCAAAATGGACTTAAAAAGTGGTTATCATCAAATTCGGATTAGAGAAGGCGATGAATGGAAAACGGCTTTTAAAACCATGTTTGGCCTTTACGAATGGTTAGTTATGCCATTTGGCCTAACTAATGCCCCTAGTACTTTCATGAGATTGGTGAACCATGTTTTAAGACACTTCCTTGGAAAATATGTGGTTGTTTACTTTGATGATATTCTTGTGTATAGCTTGAACATGCATGATCATATTGAGCATCTCAAGAGTGTTTTACAAGTCCTAAGAGAAGAGAAGTTGCTTGCTAACCTAGAAAAGTGCATCTTTTGCCAAAGTGAGGTTACTTTATTAGGATTTGTTGTAAGTGCACAAGGTGTTAAAGTAGATGAAGAAAAGAATAAGGCTATAAGGGATTGGCCAACACCTAAAAGCATGAGTGAGGTTAGGAGTTTTCATGGTCTTGCTTGTTTCTATAGGCGTTTTGTGCCTAATTTTAGTTCTTTGGCCTCTCCTTTGAATGAGATTGTTAAGAAACATGTTGCATTTAAGTGGGGACAAGATCAAGAAGATGCATTTACTAATTTAAAGGAAAAATTGATGCATGCACCTATCTTGGCCTTGCATAACTTTGCAAAAACTTTTGAAATTGAATGTGATGCATCTAATATTGGAATAGGGGCTGCTTTGCTACAAGAAGGTCATCCAATTGCATATTTTAGTGAGAAATTGAGTGGAGCACACTTGAACTATTCCACTTATGATAAGGAATTCTACGCTTTAGTTAGAGCGTTGCATACTTGGCAACATTATTTGTTTCCTAAGGAATTTGTGATACATAGTGATCATGAATCCTTAAAGTATCTAAAAGGGCAAGGTAAGCTAAATAAGAGACACACAAAGTGGGTTGAATTCTTAGAACAATTTCCATATGTCATTAAACACAAGAAAGGGAAAGCTAATGTGGTAGCCGATGCACTTTCAAGGCAATACTCACTAATCTCTACTCTTCAAACTAGGTTTCTTGGTTTTGATAATATTAAAAAGTTGTATGCCTTAGATGTTGATTTTACTTCTATTTTTTCATGATTGTGAACTTATGGCACATGATTCTTATTATAGACATGATGGTTATTTGTTCAAGGGCACTAGACTATGCATTCATAAGTGTTCATTGAGAGAATTGCTTGTGAGAGAGGTGTATGAGGGTGGTTTAATGGGTCATTTTGGGGAACATAAGACTCTTGACATGTTGCATGAACATTTTTATTGGCCTAAAATGAAGCATGATGTGCATTTAATTTGTCCTAGGTGCATAATTTTGTAAGAAGGCTAAATCTAAAAGCATGCCTCATTCTTCCTATTCCTTTATCTCCTTGGGTTGATTTGTCCATGGATTTTGTGTTAGGGCTACCCAAGAACAAAGAGATTGTAAAATTGCATGGTATACCTAAATCCATTGTTTCGGATATGGATACTAAATTCTTGAGTCACTTTTGGAAAATTTTGTGGGCTAAACTAGGTACACAATTGTTATTTTCCACTACTTGTCATCCTCAAACGGATGGACAAACCGAAGTGGTCAATAGAACTCTTGGCATCATGCTTATAACATTTTTGCATGCAAATCCAAAGGCTTGGGAAGAATGTTTTCCATTTATTGAATTTGCATATAATAGAGTTCCACATGGGACCACATCATTTTCTCCATTTGAGGTTGCATATGGTTTTAATCCACTAGCTCCACTTGATTTGCTTCCTTTACCTCTTAGTGATGATGTTTTGCATAGGGATGCCGAAGAAAAAGTCAAGTATGTCAAGGACCTACATGCTAAAGTAAAGACCAATATTGAGACAAAAATGGAGCACTATGCAAAGAACGCCAACAAAACTCGAAAGAGAATAGTCTTTGAATCTGGTGATTGGGTTTGGGTTCACTTAAGGAAGGAGAGGCTTCCCTCTTTAAGTAAATCCAAGCTTCAACCAAGGAGTGATGGCCACTTCAAGGTGTTGGAGTGGATACATGATAATGCATACAAGATAGACCTTCTCGGTGAGTATCAAGTTAGTGCTACATTTAATGTTAGTGACTTGTCTCCTTGTGATGTAGGTGAAACAAATGATGAGGAGCTGAATTTGAGGACAAATTCTCTTCAAGAGGGAGGGAATGATGTGGACCAACCGTACATAAAGGTTAATGAGCTTCGAGAACTAAGAGCGGAAGGACCATTGACTAGAGGGAAAGCTGGGAAACTAAAAGAACAATTAGAGAAACAAATTGTTAATTTCCTTAGTCTTAAGACATATGAAAAGATTGATCCACATTGTATTAGTTTTATGGTCATAGAAATATCTTAAGACTTAATTTTAATTTTGGGATGTAATAATCATACCTTATAATTAGAAATTATGTTGACTTGTGTGTGCCTAAATATTTGGTAGCTTAGGTACAATGTCATTAGTTGTGTGTAGCCTAGGTACCATGTTATTTTGTGTTAGGCTATATATGTCTTTTATTGTAAGACATAGAGGACTTATTTTGAAAAGAAAAAAACACTTAGTGTGAGATTAGAGAAATGCTCTCTAGGGTTCTTCTTTGAATCAAATTGGATCTTATCAAGAGCCTTATACTCTTGTGGCGATTCTACTTTGATCTTATCATTCCTTGTTGTAGAGTGTGGTGATTTCTACCATTTCATTACCTCTTCATATTTTCTTCTTTGTGTTCTCCATTCTTATTTGATACTTTATTTGAAATTATCACTTGGATAGATCCTTCAAATCATATGGAAACACTCAAATCCATATCAATGATACTCATATTATATAGCTGGTTTGCCACACAAATTGTGTCAATGTCTTCATCTCAAAAACTAATTAATTACTATAGTTGGGAAAAGTCATTAATGTGCCAAAAATTACCTTATTGTATTATAAGCTATTCTTATTACTTTAATTTTATGAAGTCAACCTATAGAAAGCAATATGATACTGTTGGAACAAATTTGTATAAAAGCTACTGTAGATTATAAAGATAAAACTCAATACTTTTATTATTCATGGTTTGTCAACTTAAATAGTAAAGATATAGTCAAGATAACTGAAGTTATTCAACTATGACCTAATTAAAATCTTTAACAAATCCTTCCCTAAATTGCATGCTAACAACACAACAGTTTAAATCGGAACTTCCAGCACTCCAAGCATCTTCCTTAGTCTTGCGAATGCCTCGAGCTTAAGTGGCTTTGTCATAATATCAGCTATCTAGTCTTGTGTTCCACAATGTATTAGTTTCTCCCTTCCTTCTCTAGTTAGATCCCTCAGATAATGGCATCTTATCTCAATGTGCTTTCTACAACCATGGAATATTGGATTCTTAGAAAGCTGGATTGTAGAACTGTTATCACTCCTAGTCACAATACAATTATCTCGATTATCTCCAATATTTTCAAGTATTCTCCTCATCCAAATTCTTTGAGTTGCACGTGATACTGATGCAATGTATTATGCTTTTGTGGTTGAAAGAGCCACAATGTTTTTTTTTTCCCGAACTCCAGACAATGGCTCCTCTACGCATTAAAAAATCAAAACCTGGTATACTTTTGTGATAACCTAAATCGCTTGCATAGTCACTATCTATGTATGATAACTCCTTCCCATCTCCTCCTTGTTTGTACAAGATTCCAAATTCCATTGTACCTTTAATGTATCGCAACACCGTCTTTACCACCTAAAATTGTGCTTCACCAGGTGTAGTATGTATCGACCAACAAGAAATACTACAAACATCAGGTTGGGTCATGTAACATTAAGGTACATTAGGCTTCCTATCATTTGCTTATAAAGAGTAATGTCAACCTCTGTTTCTCCCTCTTTCTTAGAGAGTTTAACTCTCGATACTATGAGATTGCTTACTCCATTGCTATTCTCCATACCAAATCTGTTGAGAGTGTCTCTTGTGAATTTTCGTTGACACATGTAAATTCCCTCTTCTCGATGCAACACTTCCACTCCAAGAAAATACCTCATCTTCCCAAGATTAGTCATATCAAAATTCCTTTTCATCGATTCTTTGAATGAAGAAAATATTTTTTTTCACAATTTCCAATGAAAATCAAATCATCTACATAAAGACTGATAATCAAAATATTACCTCTGTTTTCAGTTTTGATGAATAGAGTGTGCTCGAAGTCACACTTTTCAAACCCCTCTTTAACAAAGTACTTTTTGATCTTGTTGAACCATGCTCTAAAAGCTTGCTTTAGCCCGTACAATACTTTTGGTGGACTCAATTCACCTCTTCATTTTCCAGCTTCAAAGGGTCATAATTATTATTGTATTTTAAAAAAAATTTAAAGAATGTGTTTGAGTTTGGTCAAAGTTAAAATTGCTATTTTTGATAAAAGAAAAAAATGACTAATATTTATTTTATATTTAAACTCAATTATGTGATATACAAAAAATAATTTTAAAACTAACTTCATTTTTTACCTTACAACATCATAATATATTATTTATGTGACATTTGAATTAATTGTTATCAAAAGTTAAATATTTTTGATAAGTTGACAATTATGATCTATTGATAATATAAAAACTATTATATATATATATATAAATTACTTAAAAACTGAAAATTAATTTTAATATATAATTAAATTTAATTGTTTATAATTGGAAAATAAATACATCAACATGTTATTTAGAACTAATACTTAATTATTTAAACTTGAAAGTAGGGATGACAATATCACATGCACCCACATATATCTATTCAAACCCGTTTAATTTGAGCAGAAATTTTTTTGATTTGATTGGGTGCTGATGTGGTTGCATATTTTCTTTGAAATTAAATTTCGAGACGGGGACGGGTTTAGGGGTGATGCTATTCACCCCACAAAATAGCCTTCAAAAAAATTGCTCATGATCAAATTCGAAAATAAAAACAATTGGCTAAAGGTCCTATTATCAGAACATATCTTTCAAAATTATATTAGGTAGAAATATTTGTTGACCAAGTTGGAATGAAGATATGATTCAAAAACTCAACAAGTAATTCACAAACCCTAATTTTGACTATAAATAATGGATCAAGGCTGCATAAGAAAGAAAAGAACAACACAAATACACAAACTCAGAAATCATAAAAATCAAAGTTTTTTAGAAAATCTCAAGAGCTCAATTATATAAGTATTAAGAGTTCATGGTTTTAAGTCCAAGCAAAGCACTCATTCAAAGAAAAATATTCTTAGTGCTTCATTGTTAGTGTGTCTCAAATAAATCTGCTTAGTAGAAGAAAAACCAAAACCGTTTCAAACTCATTGTAACCTAGCTTGATAGTGTGTCTCAAACAATATGTGGATCTTAGATTCTGTTGAGAAGACTTGGCTTGTAGGATCAAGGTGTTGTGTGTCTTCAACAATTTTGGTTATCAGACTATGTGGAGAAGACTTGGTTGGTAGAGTCAATGTGTTTATGTTCCTCAAAAAGTCTAGGGTTGTTAGGCTGTTTTGAGAAGACTAACTTGTAGGGTCACATGTTGTGTGATTCAAGCTGTTGAATTAGTAGATTAAATTCTTATGAGCGAGGAGACTGGATGTACCCATGTTATAGTGGTGAATTAGGATAAATTGCTTGTATCACTTTACTCCTGCATTCTTTCGTTTTGTTACTACTTCTGCTCTAAGTTATCATACTCGAACTCGTGTCAATCAAATAATGAAAAAGAATCTAACTTAGACAAACACAAATCAATCTCCCCCTTTTCGTGTTTGCACCTTCAAGCCAAATTGCCTCAAATTCGCTTAACAATTTTTATAATTCACTAAGCAAATTTTTTTGTCATTTTGCATCCCAACCTATAACTTGGATTTTCTTAATGAATCTGGAATTTTGCTAAATGAATTTTCTCCCTAGCTCAGAACTTTGTTCTCAAACAAAAAGTCATTTTCTCAAAATCATCAAACTTATCAACATTACTCCAAAAATATTTACACAATGAATAAATGATTATGATTTGCTAACAATTAACCACTCAATTGACAATTCCATATTGCATGATAATTAATTGTAATGAAAATCAAAAGATGAGATCCATGGACGAGAGCATGTTTGTGAAACATTTGCAATGTCAAACATCCATTCAATTGTTAATCAATCACAAAAGACAATCCTCAAACAAATGTGTTTCACTCCTAAATATCAAGCAAAATGAGTGTTTATCTCATTTCATACATTGCATTCACATAAAATCAATTTTGTCTTTCATCTCTTCACATATCATATGATACATAATGAACATGGATCACTAAGGTTTTTTCAAGGTTGTAACATAGTTTCACTCCAAAATTTATTGGTTTTCTAGATAACAAGGGGCCTTAATCGGTTATGAGAGCAATCATTTTCATAATTTTTCCAATTTACAATCAAATTACTCTCCAATTTTTCTTTCTAACTCAACCATTTTTTCAACCTTCTTTTTGGGGTGAGGAACTTATGATTCAAGATTTTTTATTATTTATTTTAATTTTAAGGCACAAAGGGTTAAGCAAAGATTACATATTCTCAAAAAGAACAATTGTTTTAATCATTTCCCTGTATCATACATATAGTGGTAAACAAAGAATTAGACAAAATCATAAGCATGAACAACAATGAACAATGATGGCTTTCAAATCATTCAAGTATTACCACAACTTTTTGAGTTAAGACTTCCATTAAAAGAACAAACTTTCTTTTTATCATACAAAGAAACGAATTTTTTCAAAATCATGTCATTTTCATCATGACCCAAAAAGTGATCAAAAGGTTTATAAGCCATGTTAGATTAAAAAAATAAAACTAAACAACCATACTAACACAAGTTCCAACCAAATAGTATCCAAAATAACCATAAAAGTACTAAAAATAATATAAAACTGTAAAATATCACTAGCATTGCTTCTTTAATTATCTTTTTCTTGCCTTTCATAAGCATGAATAGATTAGGTTCCTCCAATATCCTCATCTTCAATAGCTTCACCTTCAAGCTATCAAAGAATTTTATGCAAATGCATTTCCGTTCGACCATAAACGAACGACCCGAATAGTTAGGGAAATTGTCATCTCCTATGATATATTTCTATCAATGATATATGAGACAACCACTGACACTAGTTGAAGACCAATTAAAGGAAAATATGATTAACATAAGAATGGGGAGAAATTTCCCTAATGATAAAGTGACTAAAGTTTTATGTCTACTAGACAAATATTATGTAGCTAACAACTCAAGACATGCCTTAAGGACAATGAGGCGAGACCTAACAAGTTTAGCACAATTGTGTACACCATTAATTTTGTCTAGCATTCTCCTCACATATCATACATTAGATTCCTATGAAGGTGGCTTATTTAATATGGCACATCATCATCAAGAGACAAGTTGAGATTTTGATGGAGATATTAGAAGCCTTCCATAATTTTGTAACCTTCCAACCCTCAATTGCGGCTGAAGTAAAAAAAACCTGGAATTTCCCGAGTTTATAACGCGATTGTTATGCCATCATTTGATACAAATTATACTTCTTTACTGCATAATATTGTTGGATCAACTTTGCAATCATTTATATTGTGCAGTAAGAAGGTATACTTTGTACCCTATGATGAAAATTTTGAGTATTATTTTTTTACTAAAAAAATACATATAATTATTTATTTAATTTATGTGAAACATAAATGGCAAGAATGACCACTAGATTTCGTGTAAGTTTAACTATCTATAAAAATATTTCTCCAAGTCCATTAAACATATATGGGAATTTGATGTTCATCCTTCTTATATTTTTTGACGTAGAGACAGAGAGTATTGTAACTCACAAGAAATAGAACTCATTAAAAAGAAGATGGTGAAAGGAAGAGAAAATAGCTTCATATGGAACCAATTTTAGGAGGACGAATAGCTTTGTTTAGAAGGTGTCAAATCTAACACCCCAAATTTTCTAATAACTTGTTGAAATAACATTTTGAGAGGTTAAATTAGTTTATAAGTTTTTAGACTATATACATATATAATATAAAACAATGAATATTTTTGAGAGATAGAGTGAGATTGAAATCCATTAGTGAACCATACTTCATTTTTGGAATTATTTTGTACCTGAAATAATTAAGTCTAATATTAATCATGTCATGGAATTCGATCGAAGCAAATATTGTTTCAATGTTCACGAGACGTTAAACCCAATAGAGGAATGACATGTTGATTAATTCATAGTTGTATATGTTCTAGAATTAACCACAACCATTTGATGCTTATACAAGATGTAGACAAGGTGGCTAGTATACTAAAGGTACCAACAAACGATATTGATCCATATATTGTAGTACCTCAATTTTGTCCAACTAAAAATAATTAAAAAAATATAATAAAGTAATATGTTTATTTTTACTCAATTTTACTATCAAAAGATAATGAGCAAGTAATAACAAGCAAACGTCAGAATCAAAATACAAGATTTATACAATCACCATAATTCAACTTCAATCAATTCAAATTAACATAGAAAAGATATAATGAGTAAAATTATTTCTTCTTTCGAATTTCAAACCATCAAACTTGGTAGTGCTCTTTCCGTTCGATTTTTCTATCTGCTTTAAACAATTGAAAGCTTCATTGAACTCCTGCATAATAGAAAACAATAGAATAATTAAAAATAAGTAATATATTTAATAAATTTTTATAGACAAAAAACTTAATTAAATAAAGACAAAAATTGAACTTTACTACTTCATAGTTCATTCCTTTATTTCAATTTTCTTCATTTGTCTTAAAATTGTTATTGATTTCACTAATTTCATACTCAATTATAAAGATGAATTACATGTATCTCCAAAATAGAAAACGAAAATTGTACTCTAGTGATCAACTTTCTCCCTTTTCTTCCTTTGTCTTAAAAATGTTATTACTTTCACTACTTCTACACTCAATCAAATGTTGCTTGTTTTTGTTGCAAAAACAATATAAAAATCAGGAGTGAATCTTATCTCATGGACACAAAGATTCGTCACTTTAATCTATAAATTGTTATTAATTGTCTTAAAATTGTTATTAATTTCACTAATTTCATACTCAATTAAAAAGATGAGTTACATGTATCTCCAAAATAGAAAACGAAAATTGTACTCCAATGATCAACTTTCTCCCTTTTCTTCCTTTGTCTTAAAAAGGTTATTACTTTCACTACTTCTATACTCAATCAAATGTTGCTTGTTTTTGTTGTAAAAACAATATAAAACCTAAGAGTGAATCTTATTTTATAGACACAAACATTCGTCACTTTAATCTATAAATTGAGAAAAAATCACTCATAGAAGGAGGAAGAGTTTTCGAAAATAGAAAGTTTCTTTTCTTTACTTCTGAAATCAACAAAGAAAAATAAAGAAATATATATAAAAAAAAAACACAAAGAAGGAAAGAAAAAAGAGAATTTTTGTTTACAAAAGGGAGTTTGAAATAAAGATGAAGTTGAGCAACAAATTAACTTCATCCTTAAAATAATGTATATTTAAAAATAAATAAATAAAAAATAGAAAAGGAGATAAACGGAAGCATCTCCATCATTCCAACTTTTATCGGAAACCGCCGTCAATTATCGTCAACCGTCAGTGTTGTTTCTTCTTTGCAACATACCACATATCTGTGTGTTGTTCTTGTTCTGCTCTCTATCTCTTTATTACATCATTTTCTTTGATTTGCTTGTCCCTGATTTATGTTGAAGTATATGAAATTTATATTAAAATTAAAAATGGATTTTTGTTGTTAGACTGAAACTTGAGTTTTTTGTTAAATGATGCTTTGCTAGTTTATAATGTAACTTTGCCTTGCTTTAATATTTATTGAAGGTTGAAGGAGATGCTTGAAAATATAGCATGGCTGTGCTAGCATGCATATTGCCTTGGTTTGAGATTTATTGAAATCTGAAAAATGCTTAGTTGTTCTACAAATGGCAGGCAGTGCAATCGTACGCATAATATGCCTCTTGCATGTTATAAAATGATATATCAATTTTTTTCCTTTATTAAATTATTATTCATTTAATTCTTTTTTAAATAAATAAATAAAATATTGTTTTCAATTATGTTACATAAATTGTAATAATTTAACAGTTCTAATTTTTTTTCATTTAATTTATTTTATTTTTTTAAAATAATTATATAAAAATTATTTTAAAGTGGTGAATTGAATGTGACACATTTTTAATCTTTGAGCATAACACAAATTGTACAACTTGAAGATTTTAAAACTCATTTTTTATAATTAAAATAATAAAACTATTCTTAAACGGGTTAATTAGAAGTGATATCTTTTTATTTTTTGAGTTTTTTTTAAGGCACAAGTTGAACAATTTGATAATTTTAAAGTTTACTATTTTTTAAAATAATTATTCAAATTAAACAATTTTTTTTAACAACAATAAAACACAATTTCTTAAAAAAAAATCAAAACATCTACATTTTTTATACAATAACTAAGTAGCTTTGATTTCTCTATCGCACCTGGAGATACGTAGGAGTAAGATCATACTCTTGTCAAACACATTAATACAATTTTTTTAAAACATACTTTTATTTCAAAATCACATTCAAAAAACAAACAATTGATATTCATATTTAAAAATAAGTGAAAATAAATATATTTAAGTTAGTATTAATTTTATACCATTAATTATAGTGTTAATACCTTCCCTCAAATGCATAATCGAACTCAAAATTTGATTTTTAAAATCATTTTTTTTAATTTTATTTTTAATTTTATAAGAGTTCTCCAATATTTTCCTTATTTTAAAATAAACTTTAATGGTGACTCCATTGAATTCGAGAAATACTCAAAATTTTAGACCGCGACACATATGAAAACGTTATTGTGTGTCACTATCTTTAAATATAAAAAATTAATAAATATCGTTCAAATAGTTGTCACATTAGAACATAAACAAAAAAAATGCAAGTTATGTCTAATCTCCGATCATAGCTAAAATGTTGTCTGAATGCTACTGAGACCTCTACTCAACCTCAATAATCTTAATTTTTTATTTATTTAAATGTACTAATGGTGATTTAGTAATATATATAGTTGGTTTTTTTTAATTATTTTTAGATTATCATTTTATATACCTTACGGTTTAGTTTCTGTAAAAAAATAAAATAAACCTTAATGCATAGTCACAAAATGAAACAAAAATAAAGCGTTTCTACTATATCCAAAAATTATGATATTAGTATGTAATTTTAGATTTAAATATATATTTGATTTATATAAGTTAGCAGCTTTTTTTTTTGTCTTATAAATTTTTGTTTTAAATTTAATTTTGTACTTTCAATTTTGTGTCTGCTAAAAAAGTTGAGATGATAAACACAAAACTTATAAGGACGAAAAGAAAAAAAACACACAAACATACATGACCAAACATGTATGCCATTATTTGATTTTAATCACAGTTCACACTTTTTTATTTTTGTCCCTTTTTAATGATTTTAAAACAAAATTGAAATTATCAAATTGAATTTAAAACAAAAATATTACAATGTCAAAATAAAAAAAATAAAAAACTAATGCATATGATATGGATATAATTTATAGAGTGAGTAAAGAAGGAATTCAATCAATTATGAAAACACCAGAACGAACACATCAACCTATTACTCTCACTTCTTCACTATCTCTTCTAAAAAATTGTAAAAAGATTGTTTCCCACATAATAGAAAACCTTGTTGAGTATTCTTACGTCCTATAAGATGCTCAAATAACTGAAACTATACCTCCCCTTTTAAGTCCTTATAATATTTTCAATAGACAAAGATCAATCACCCGATCTATCATAAACTTAATCTCTACAAATCGTCCTCATATGAAAGAATATGTCCAATCATCTTGACTAGACCAATGTAATCTGAGAGCAACAAACCAAGAACAATATGTAGATTTAGAGATTCTTCAAGATCTCATAAACCACTGGAAATCTAAAGGATACACAGCTTTACATTTTGGAGCTGTCAGGCTAATCCTCTCCCTTCATGGACGGAAAAATCAGTCTGTCTTTTGTAAAATAGGTCTTTTAGATTCAAGCCATGTAATAGGGTATGTTCTAACATCACTCCATGCCGGAAGTGTTGTCTTTACCATCTTCCCAAATTATAATACAAGTCTCAATGACAACACTCTTTCTACAAGGTTGATAGTCCAAATCCAAATCACTGGATCTAATCAAGTCTGGGAAGCCATGTCTACAACCCTTCATCATCAAATAATCTATCGCCTCCAAAATCACTCCATAGATTTGCCACACTCTGGATGTTATTCTGATTCACTGTTGGTCATTACCAATAGAGAAGAAGATATAACCTCAATTGTCTAGATCCCAAGGAGAATCGCAAGGGAGGAATTAGCTCAACTAATTCTCCTGGAAAAGATAACAAACTATGAAAAATTCCATCAGGAAAGAAGACCAATACAATCCCAAGAAGCCACCTTCAGGAGAACCATTGATAGGTCAGTCAAAACAATTTTTGAAAAACCAGATGAAGGATCAATTTCAACCTCTCATATTTTTTAGACCATGATGATACAACCAATACTCAAAGAAGATTGATGTCCTAATCATGTTGTCACTGCTAGAGGATAACCTATCTATACTGACAAAATAGATGACCATTTTATTTGGAACGTAGATCCAAGTAAGTGCGACCTAGGATGTAACTATTGGATGCATGATAATTATATTGACAGAGATATCATCCTCCCTCAAAGCAAAGGGACGTGCAGACCATCTCCTTCACCAAGTAGAAAATCATATCCTGATAATGGTGCATGGGTTGGAATACATGATAAAAAGAAACCTCTTCCTATCTACATAGAAGCACTTAAAATCCTCAAAAAGGAAAAACTTTTGCCACCTAATGACCCTACTCTTGTTACATTATCACCTTCAGACTATTGTAAACCTTTAGACCCTCCAAAAAATATCAAACCAATCCCTTGTTTTATGTTCTCAGCATCAACATCAGAATATGACCAACAATTCCCTGCTCTAGAAAGAAAAGGGGACCCAATTACAAATAGATCATCCAAACCTTTCATAAAACCCAATAAAGCCCAACCTGGTGGAAAACTTAAACCTCTAACCCAAGTGGAGGAAGTTCTAAGTTGGCAATCAGAAAACATAGTTGCTCAAAATGACACTCTCTAGAATCTAAACAGAAAGGTGAAAAAAATTACTGAAAAAATAGACGAAACAGATGAAAATTTGAAAGTTCTATCTCAAAAAATGCAAAAACACTACAAAACCTTAAAAGCTCAAGTCTTTCAGTTGGATTATGACTTAAGAAGGATGTTAGAAGAAAGAACTTTTGGCCAAGATTTTGACCAAAAGGAAAGAGAAATCGAAAAGTTACAAAGCCAGGTGAAAGAGATTGATGATTTCTTGAGAGCTTCCAAAGAAGAAAAATCTAAACCAATTGAAGATATTTTCTTTAAGCCTCCTAATTTTCCTACATATTTCACACGACCAAGAAAGCCATCTCCTTTGTACCCTACCTATCCTTTATCACCACCAGATTATGCCAAATATATACCATCAGCTTATAGACCAAAATCTGTCAGAACTACACAAACCTCAACCTCTAAGTCCAAAAAAAAATCCGCTTGCTTAAGTGTATCATCCTCTGACTCCCAAGTTGTTCCTGAAACACCTCCTCAAAAATTCCAAAAGGAAGAAATTATCGATAAAAGTTTCCAAGCCATAATCTTGGTACATTCAAACAAGAAGAATTACACATATTAGATAATACTACTGATGTCCTTGGAATTCTTCACAACGAATTCATTGGTGATATGGAGATAATTGATAGAAAAAGAAGACAAGAATTCTTTGAGATGAGATGTTGTTCTCTTAGAGTCAAAGATCTTGAAAAACATTTTCAAAGAATGACCCAAAGATATTATGTCTTCAATGGATTTAATGATCATAGTCTAAAAAATACATATATCTCCTCACTACCCCAAGATCTCCAATCAAAAATTCATAGGATGATAGCAACAACTCAAAAAGATATTAAAGCCATGAGTCTCATCCAAATACATCAAATAACATTGGTGCTACTTGATAAGCTATGTAGATTGCACGAACATTTCAAAAAAATTATAGAACAATAATCCAAATTCACTAAGGCATGTAAAAAACCATACTTGGAAATCAAGTGCAAAGATAACATATGTAGTTGTTCAACAGAAAAGAAACATCATCGGCGAAGATACACTAAACCTTCTATAATCTTCAAGAAGTAAAGGAAAATTAAAGCTTTGAAGTTCTTTAAAAAGAAGCAATTCAAAGGAAAACAAAAAAATGAAAGAAGTTTTGTTTGTGGAGAAAAATGGCCATTTTTCTAAAAGATGTCCTAATAAAACCAACAAAGCCGCAAAATTGGTCAACTTTCTTCAACCTCTAGAAGGAGATCTAGAATCCTTGTATTCTGCTCTGTCGATGAAGAAACAATTTTTACTCTTCAAAACTCTTCTTCAGATGAAACATTGTTGGCTGAATTAGGAGATGATATATGTTTTCCTATTTACTCATTCAAAGAAGTAGGAAATACTATACCTACTCCTTTAGATGAAACATTGTTGGCTGAAATCCATGTCCTCACCTCAAAGTTTTCTCATCCCAAGAAAGTTATAGCCTATATGGATGGTGTCCAAATAACAATGATGAACCTAAGCATCTGCCCTACAGAAGCATGGGTGAAACATGTTGCATACTTTGTAGTAGCAGATGAAAAAACTTTTAGAACAAACTTGATGCCAAAGGAGAAAATTGGAATCAGATTCTTCCCGAATACATAGTTTAGACAAAGGTCATTCATTGGTAGTAGACTCCCAAATAAAGATATTGTTGTGGGTATGGATGTTTATTCAACATCAAATATGCTTCAAATTCTCTCTATAGGATTCAAATTCAAACAAGAATTTAAACAATATTAAAGTTATATTCCCTTGCTGAAGTTCTTGCTGTATATGAAGAAATTAAGTCCAAACTGCTCAAACTCTGCAGACAGTCATGAAAAATTCTCTCATCCTAAACCTTTATAGACAAGACTTTTTTTCCACCTTCCTTTCAAGCTCAATGAGGATATCAATTCAGCCAATGCTACTCATCCAGGAATGAGTCCATCATATTTAGCTTTGGCCCTAGAAGAATTCAACCCGTTACTAAAAAAGGGTCTGATAGAATCAACAAAGTCCACTACAAGAAAAGATTCATATACCTACGAAAAATTACTCACGGATGTCAGTTAGTGGATAAATTATATAATATCTATAGAAAAACCGTGAGTAAATTTGTTATTAAGTAATTTAATTTTTTTAAATGGTTTCCACGGTTTGTCCGTAGGTAAAATAAAAAAAAAGCCGTGGGTAAAATTAAAAAAAAGAAACTCAACTTGAAGTTGCCAAAATTTAATCGTATTTTTTGTTACCACTGAGTATCCGTAGGTAATATCCATGGATAAAATGAATGTATAGTTTTGTATATTACTTTGTTTTTTTTTTTTAAAAAAAAGTTAGTTATCAGAAGGCATTTGTTAGAAGGAATTTGTTAGTTCAGTAAGTAAACAAAACAAAACAAAAGGGGTAGAAACAAAAACCATTCGCGTAAACCCTTCGCTCGTTCCCGTAAATCCTTCATCGCAATCAACGCCGTTCGCAATCAGTCAACGTCGTTCGCCCTTGACCGCCACTTCAAATCACAGGTTCTGTCATTCTCTCTGGTTCTTCTGTCGTTCGTGTTCTCTCTCTCATTCGATCTCTCTTGTTCTTTTTTTCTCTGTTTTACTCCCATTCGTTGTTGTTATCTCGTTTGCCCTCTCTAATTTGTTCCATTTTCATGATTATTTGTTGTGTATTTGAATGTTTATTAACTTATTTGCAAATCCTAACTTGTTCTCACGTTTTGTGCTTGGATACTGATACTGATATTGAGTCTAGAGGTACCATTTTTATTTTGCTTGGAATGTGATTTTTTTTTTGCTTGGATATTGTTTGCTTGGATACTGACAATGAGGTGTTCTTATTTGTTAATACATGTGGCATTTGTGATTGAACTTAGTTACAAAATATGTGATGATGATGATGATGTGAATTAGAGGCTAATTGCAATTTGAGGGTAAAAATTAGAGGCTAATCCCAAATCAGCCGGTTCTGACAGGCTCCCAAATCAGTCGGTTCTATTTTCAAAACATAGGCATAAAGTGGTCATGTAAGGGCTATTATAATCACAGATTATAGAATGAAGTTGGTTCATAAAGTGTTGTCACTATGTAAAGGCTATTGGTAAGGGACGATAGTCGGTTGTTGCCTTACAGCATTCAATCACATATCACAATTATGTCAATGGAACTTCAAACTTTTTGTTGAATTTGTGCAGTAAAAGAATCAACATAAATTAAACTTCCAAGTTTTACACATTAACAAATATAAGAGTAGCTCCTGCATCGAAGTTTTGAAAATATTATAAGTGTTTTAATGTAATGGTATCTCCAACTAGCTATGAGGTACATATTAATTTGTCTTTGTTGTTGTCACTATTTCTTAAATATGGATGAACCGGTTCATACTTGGTTTAATATGTGATTATAATAGCCCTCTGTTTTATAATCTGTCACATGTTTGGTTTAATCTGTTTGTTTGAGCATAGATGCCTAACAAATAATCTGTCTTTATATATTAGTTTTACATCTTAAATTGTTGATTTTTTGTTTGAATTGTGTGTGTGCTAATTGTTTTTATTCATCTTATTCATTATAGATGACTTCAAAATAAAAGATTAGACTCAAGCTTCCATTCAAGAAAAATCGCATCATTTTACCGCATAAGGTAACTCAAGCAGCTCAGCAGGTACAAGCAACAGTTGATCAATTGCCACTAGATGTCAATGCCCCTACACCAACCTCACACTATGTGCAGCATCCCACCCAACAACTTGTTCAACCTCCTACCCAACAAGTTGCAGTGCTTCCAGTCCAACCTAATAAGGTGCATGGTACTGAACCAATTATAGTGATGATGCCCACACCGAATTTTATCCCAAAAGACAACATTTTTCCAATTGCTGATCATTCACCGTCACAACCATTAACACCTATTGCCTCACGACATACTTCAATTTCAGCTAACCCACCACCTTCAACACATGTTGCTATTGGTAATAAGACTCAAGGGTCATGATGCTCCAATTCTAGTCATGGGGTTGCGCTTGATGGGAGAACAATGATATGGCCGGATGGTCGAGGGTATGTAACAAATTCTGATTAAATTTTCATTACTACATGAGGATTAGGGTACATTTCAAGTTATTTTTAGAAATTTGATATTTTTAAAAAAATTGTTTACAGGTGGTTACCGTGTAGGGTGGCCTCGAGAGCCCTCACCTCAGTCATTACATCACAATATGTTGATTCATATCCTAGCTGGAGAGCAATCCCAAAATTAACTTTGGAACGTTGGTTCGACAAATTTGGTGTAAGATTAAGTTATATATTTTTTTAATGAGTTCAACTAATGTGTGGATACTAATTAATATATTATAACTTATTTGTAATGTAATATTGCAGGAAAAAGTTGCTTGGTTGCCTGAGCACAATTTTCAAATTAAGAATATCTTCAATACAAAAGGATCAATGCGTCTTTCTGAGATGTTGATGCAAGCGAGAAAGAAGCGCAAGTGTCCAACTAGGATGGGAGAAAGTGTTTGGAATGATCTTGAGCAGATATGGATGGATCCGTCATATAAGGAGATATCAAATCGAGCTAAGAAAAATTGTGCTTCTTCTAAAGGAGGAGTTGTCCATACAGGTGGATCTATATCCATTGCTGAACATACCATTCGGATGGTACGCTTTCTATGTCAAAGTCTTCACTGTATAACCATTTAATGTTTGACTCTACGACATGTCTACTATTTGCTATTTTTATTTGTTTTGTTGTGTTGACTCTCATTTTGTTCACGGTTCTGTTGTTGATTATTTTTTATAAGGCTGAAGAGTTAGGTAGAGACGCCATATTGGATGAGGTCTTTTTAAAAACTCACACTAAGAAGAAGGACAACTCTTGGGTTGATGAAAGAGCAAAAAAAACATATGTAAGAAATATTAAATCATTTATTAGTTCTTTCATTTGTATTTCTTGTAAAAGTAATTTGACTATGTTGCATGATTTTTTATTTGAGTAGGAAACATTTCAAGGTAAGTTGCTACAAACCTCTAAAGGTGGGGAATTATCTAGTAGTTGTAATCAAGTGGTTAATGTGGAATCTCGCTTAGACATGTGGGTCCAATCTGTTGGGGGAAGAATAAAGGGAGGATCTATGGTGCTGGAGATAGATCCTCGCTTTATAGACCAGGTATCGCAAGTCTAGTTCCAGATTCTCGTCCATCTAGAGGTTGCCCCAATTTCATGTCTCAACAATCTAATGAGATAGCTGCACAAATAGCAGCATTTGAGGAGCGAGCAAAAGCAGCAGAACACGAGACACGAGAGGCGCGAGAGGAGCTAAGGAAGGCTGTGCAACGTCGACAAGAGGAAGTTCAACAAACAGAGCAACACACTACAGAACTACAGATGCAGCTAGCAACATTGGCAAAAAGTGTTGCTTCCATACAGGCCGAGTCATCCCGTCGTCGTCGTCATCCAGATTATGACAAGGATGAGTCTAACGATGATGACGGCGATGAGTAATACTGATTTCAGTTTCAGTTTCGTATAGTAGTTATGACTACTTATTTTGTTTAGACTTGTAGGCATTATCTATATATATTTCTACGATCGTGTCGTTATGTGTAGTTTGAAACTTATGGCAGTAACAATGTGCTTATTTTGAGAATCATGGTAGTGTAAATTGTCCTTATTTTGAGACTTATGGAAGTGAAAATGTGTATTTTGAAAACACTATTTAAATCATATTTCACTTTGTTTTGAGAATGATGTTTAATATGCTTACAATTAATTTTAAATATATATTAAAAAATACAGGAAACTGGAAAAAAACAAAAATAGAATTAAAATCATTTTTTCGTTACCCACAGACAATTCATGGATAAAATTATCAATATCAAATATAAAATAGTAGACTTTGTCACGGATGGTCTGTGGGTAATGTAACTTACGACTTCTTCATCGATAAGTACCTACTGCAAATCTATGAGTATGGTTACCCACGGAGACTCAGTGGGTCATATTACCCACGGACAATCCTTAAGTAAGTGTGTCCCACGACTTGTCCGTCGGTAAATATTTTTCTACGAGCGATTTATCTAGGAACACGTGTCTGTGGGTAATCCGTGTGTAATTTTACGTTACCTATGGACAGTCCGTGGGTAAAGATAAAATTTACCGTAGGTAATAATAGTTTTTCTTGTAGTGGTCTGAATGGCTTGCCAAGCATTTTATGTTGTAAAGAGATCTGAAAAAATAAGAGGGAAAAAAGGTTAGTAATTGATTATAAACCTCTTGATCATTTTTTAAAAGATTATAAACTTCCCATTCCAAAGACCTCTTCATTAAAAATCTTCTTTAGAGATGCTTAGATCTATTACACGTTTGATATGAAGTCAATATTTTAAGGACCGGTACAAATCGGCGTTCTGCATACCACATTCCTAATGGATAATGCCAATGGACAATATTAACATTTAGGCTCAAAGTAGTGAAGTAACAATGTCAATTATAAGAAAGGGGGTTTGAATTATAATTGCCCTTTTTAAAAAAAATTCTTATTTAAAACTAAAAGTTTAACTCAAGATTGATCTTGGTTATAACGAAGATTGATCTTGGTTAGTCAAAAATAGCAATATCAATTTTATCAATATAAAATCTGATTATCAAGCCTAAAGTAAATAGAGATAGAGATATTACGCAAGCATATATCCTGGTTTACCTAAACACAGGTTACGTCCAGTCCTCACAAATGTGAGATTTTCCACTATGTGCTCAATGGCAAGATTGTTCTTGGTTATAACACTATTTTTCACATATCAATCTTGATCTTTACACAATTTCTGCCCTTCTACCTAGAAAGGATTTCCTCAGTTCTACCTTACTATTTTAGAAAGGATTTAGTTAGTTACCTTTTAAAACATGAAAGAAATTTTTACAAATCACTCAAGCTTAGGTTAACAAAATAACCTTGAGTTACAAAGTGGTGATTTTAATAATGTTCAGAATTTGAGTATTTACTTAACTCTTGTTTGAGAAATAGATTATGTAAATAGAACTCAGTCGGTAATGATTCCAACACAGAACAAAGATTAAAACAACAAGCTTTAAGAATCATATTGAGAAACTTGAGTATGATTGAATGATTTATGTTTTTCTTGGAACTTTGAGTTGTGTATTGTTCTTCAACTTGAAGCTGCATTTATAGACATCAAGAGAGCTTAGGACATCTCATATGTTCATTGAAATAGGGCCAGTTGTCATGAAATAGTGGTTGGATAAAGTTTGCCAAAAAGCAAGAGTGATCAAAACTGAATCCAAAAACATTCTTGATATCCAAGATTGTTCTTCAAATTTGTTGGTGATGAACTGACTTGTACTTGTGATTGTGTCAGTTGTCTAAGATGAGTGCTTGCTTTTCAGTCACGTGTGTAGGTCTAAATTGAAAGTACAATCAGCAGTGTACTTTTACAGCTTGCAACTTTGTACTTGCAATTTCCTCACTTGAATAATGATCTTATTTTAAGCTTTTTATGAAGCATCTCTTTGATCCTTTGAGTTATGGAATGATTATCACTTAGATTGATCCTTGCTTATTCTTTGATGAAGATATGAGATGAATAAAGCTTCCAGGATTCAATCTCTAACAAAGAAACTGATTATTCTTGTTTTTGCCAAAAACGAAGATCGTTCTTCGTTTTCCAGAACTACTTCAAGATCAATCTTTGTTTTACTGCTTTTGCTTTCTTTGATTTTAATGAGATCTGATTTGCAATATTTGATATATATCTTGTTTTAACACACTCAAATGCACATGTTAAATACCAAAACATTTAAAATCATAATTAATAGTCTTTAATTAACCTTTTGTTTAATTATCATAAAAACATTTAAATTGAAATTTTGTCTTAACAAGTAGTTCCCTCACTATTTCAAAAAGCCATGACTAAAATTTTTGAGCCCATTCTCAATAGTATTATCATCTATATCGATGATGTGTTGTTATTTTTAAAAGATGAAAAGGCTCATAAATAGTTATTGGGCCAATTTTCCCAAATTTCCCTAAACCATGGAATGATGCTCTATGAAAAGGAGTCAATTAGCCCAAACAAAAATTGATTTTTTAGGAATGCATTTCTAAAAATCAACTTGAACCTCATATTGCTCAGGAATTGTTAAATTTTCTTGATGAAAATCTCACTGTAAAACAAATCCAACAATTTCTTAGTATAATCAATTATATCAGAAATTTCATCCCAAAGCTTGCAAAATATACATGTCCACTGTCACAATTACTTAGTAAAACTCCTCTACCATAGAAAAGGAAACATATCGTCAATCAACAACCATTTTTTCTTTTCTGAAAAAAAAAATTAAAAACAAACCTATTTATAAGCCTATCAATTGAATTTTGGGTTTTCCCACCTTTGAATGAAGCTTATTTGAAAAAAAGAAATAACAATGTTGCTAACCACACCCCTCACATTACTACACACACCCCTTAAATTTGTAAAAAAAAATCGAAAATGTCCAAAATGCCCTTTGATTAACATTCATCACAATTTTACTAACTTATAACTCACATTCATCAAACAATTTTACTAACTTATAACTCACATTCATCAACATTCATCACAATCACGTATCAAAAAATCACCATATCTCACCAACCTAGGGATGGCAATGGGTAGGGTTTGGGTAGGGTACTATATTACCCGTACTCATACCCGCAGTTAAAAAAAATACCCATACCCGTGCCCGTACCCTCTTGGGTATCAACTTTAATACCCGTACCCTTACCCTCTGGGTACCTAAGTGTCCATACCCGTACCCATTACCCACACTTTAACTAAAATAAATCGATAAATAAATATTATTTTGTAATTAAATTTAAAAAGGATAAATACCACCTATAGTCCCTTAACTTAATTTTAGTTAATATTTTAGTCCTTTATCTTTTTTTTTTACCGATTTTGTCCTTTATTTTAATTTTAAGTGACAATTTAATCTTTTTTGTTTTAAAATGTTAACAATGTTATCCTTTTTTTTTACAAAAATTCATCAAAATTTTCAAACAAAACTCATAAATTTAGTTATATTCTTTAATATAAAATAAACTTTATCAAATTTGTAACTCAAATCTTCAAATAAACTCATATTTGTCATTCTTTATTTGATATTGTTAGAGATAAAAATATGAGTTTATTTAAAGATTTAAGTTATAAATTTGATGTAATAGCATTATTGAGGATGATAATTAATTTTATGTGTTTTGTTTGAAGTTTTTGATGAATTTTTTGAAATTTTGTATAAAATAAGAATAAAATTGTTGACATTTTAAAACATAAAAGATCAAATTGTCACTTAAAATTAAAATAAAGGACCAAATCGGGGGAAAGAAAAAGATAAAAGACTAAAACGTTAACTGAAATTAAGTTAAGGGACTATATGTGGTATTTACCCATTTAAAAATTATCCAAATATCATAAATTAAATTATAAAATATTATAAACCAAAATATTTTCTAACTCAAAACATTTCAAGTGAACACTCGTTACAATACACATTCAAATATCCATAATAATATTTTATGAAGTTGCAAGTCTTACGACAATATTATTTGAGATCAGTAAAAACAATTTATAAGTTGCAAGTATAATTATAAAGACACAATTAATAAGATTTAATTCTTAGTTATAAAGTCACAATTATTTAACTATTAATCAGAATCAAATTCTTAAAAAGTTTGCATACGTTTATCTTTTGATTTGATTATAAATATTGTAATGGTCCAATGATATTAATAGATATTAAAACATAAAGAAAAATAATTAATTAAACTAAATATTAATATAATAAATAAATAATATATTTATATAAGTGCGGGTGCGGGGCGGGTACTATAGTACCCGTACCCATACCCATTATGCGGGTTTTTACCCTACCCATTGTGAGTTTTTTTTGCAGGTACCCACTAAGTCTGAGTCTAATTGCCATCCCTACACCAACCCTACCTCATAATCATTTAAAACTCACTTAACTCACTCATAACCTACATCATTAGTTTCTTCATTATATTGTGGTTAAAGTAACCTAAAAATATATGTTTGTTGGTTTGTTTCTAAGTTCGAATTTTTTTTCTAAATTTGGAAATTGTACGTAAACTCAGTTCACGTACGTGTTGTATTGCTATGTGAACTAAATTCATTAAAAAAAAAGTAAAAATATCAGAATTTACGCAATCTTAATTCACGTACACATACATGATTTAAGATTGCACAATTAATGTAGTTTGAAAAATCAAAATCTCAGTATGTACGCAATCTTAATTCACGTACATATACGTAAATTAAGATTGTGAAATCATTGAAGATTGAAAAATAAATCATTTACGTGAACTCAAGTTCATGTACATTTACTAGAATTCAATTTACGTAAATGCACCTGAATTTCATGTAAAAGTAAGTGAATTGAGTTCACGTAAATGTTAACAAAATCTTAAAGATGGTTAATGATGATTGATGATTATTGATGGTGATTAATGATGATTTATGGTGATTTATGAAGATAGTTAATGTTGAAGAAAATGAAGGAGATGAAGAAGGTGTTGAATGAAGATGATGAAAATAAAATGAAGAAGATGGACTATGTTAATAAAGAGGAAGAATGGAAGGGTAATTTGGGTATTTTAATTTTTTTTAAACATTTGAGGGGTGTGGGTAGTAAATTAGGAGGTGTTGTTAGCAAAATTGAAGAAATAATATTAAAGATAATTTATCAACTTCCAATATTTACATAAAGTCCCCTTTACCTTCTAATTATTTTGCAAAATACTCCTTCCCGCTCTGACTACTCTCTACTCCAACCTCACTTCACACTCCATAGCCGAATCACCACAAAAACCCTAAAACCCTAAAGAATTATGCGAATCTTCATTTTTCGCATCTCCAATTTCTTAAAACAAAATTCTCCATGGATCAATCACCACCAATACACTCCCAATTTCAATTTCAGAGAAATGTCTCAATCCACTTCAATCCCTAAAAAACAACTAAGAATTCGCGATCATGGTTACGATAATTACATGGAAATCGAGAAGAAAACTCGCAAAGTCCTAAAATTTCAGAACGTAATTCTCTCTGAACGTAACCAATCAATCCCAATCCCTCGTCTCGAAACCCTAGCTCATCGTATCGGCTTCACGCGCCATGAATCTAGCGCGTTCATTCTCAAATTCCCTCACGTGTTCGAAATCTTCGAGCACCCCGTACAACGCATTCTCTTCTGCCGTTTAACTCGGCAAGCCATCCTCCAGATCGAACAGGAGCGTAACGCGCTTGCAGCTCATCTCTCACGCGCCGTCACGAACCTCCGTAAGCTCATCATGATGTCGAACGGTTTACGGCTCCGACTCGAGCACGTGAGGATCGCACGCTCCGCACTCGGGCTACCGGACGATTTCGAATACTCGGTGGTTTTGAGGTACCCTGAATATTTTCGCTTAGTTGATTCTAAAGAAACTAGGAACAAGTACATTGAGCTTGTTGAATTTGACCCTAAGTTAGCAACATGTGCAATTGAAGATGTTAGGGAGAAAGTTTATAGAGAGAGAGGTAGTGATGCTGAAGATATTAGGTTTTCTTTTTTGATTGATTTTCCACCTGGTTTTAAGATTAGCAAGTATTTTAGAGTTGCAATGTGGAAGTGGCAAAGGACACCTTATTGGTCACCTTATGAGGATGTTTCCGGGTACGATTTGAGGTCAATTGAGGCACAGAAGAGAATGGAGAAGAGGGCTGTTGCCACTATTCATGAATTGTTATCCTTGACTGTGGAGAAGAAGATTACTTTGGAGAGGATTGCACATTTTCGGATGGCAATGAATTTGCCAAAGAAGTTGAAGGAGTTTTTGCTTCAGCATCAGGGGATTTTCTATGTTTCCACTAGAGGGAATCATGGGAAGCTTCACACTGTTTTTCTTAGGGAGGCTTATAGGAGAGGTGAATTGATTGAGCCTAATGATTTGTATTTGGCGCGGCGGAAGCTTGCCGAACTTGTGCTGTTGAGTCCTCGGAAAGCTCGTGTTGATAGGGAATTGGTTGGGTATAGGAGGAGTAGGTTAGATGATGAAATGGGGCAGGTTACAAGAGCATATGTTGAGGATGCCTGTGAAGATTTTAAGGGTGGAGATAATGTAGGGCAAGGTGAGGATGAAGAAGATGATTTGACATCAGATATTGGTTCTGATATTGATTCTGGAGATGAAGGTGATGATTAAGGAAAACTCGTGAGTGAGAGTATTAAGGGAATCTTTTTTGTTTTCAAATTTTGCTGTTGTGAAATCTCTTGAAGGAATGGACTCCCTTCAGTGGGGATTTTCACCAACGGAGAGGGAGGAGCGGTGAAAACCTTCACCATTAAACCTCCCTCTCCCCTTATCTTTTATATTTTAAAGGATCTCTAACATTTTTAAATGGATGGCTAAGATATCCGTGGACCAAAATATCATTTGAGAGGATCCATTCATGTCTCTCGATATAGATTTGAAACTTTGGAAGTTGCTGATATGGTGGAGTTAAGTTTCTTGTTTCTACTGCATCTTAACTAAAGTGAGATTTTTCATGTGATTGATTGACCACTGTGTTGACATGGGGAGAAGTACAGTATAGAATTAACTATGAAAAATGTGAGTGGCTTTTTTAGAAGATTATATTTATAATCAGTATGATATCTGATATGAAATCAGATTATTCTTTTCAGAGGAAAGTAATAACTTGAAGGATGGTATCAACCCAGTAGTAGACTCCAAGGAACAATTTTTGTAGAAGAAAACTGTGTGTAAACAAATAATAGTTTTAACCTTGAAGCTTGATGCTGGTGGTAAATCAAGGTCTTATGCTAGGATGATCAACCAATAATTGTAAGTCACTTCATTGAATCGCTGTACTTTTAAATTTTGATACTAATTTACTACTGCAGGACAGAAATTTCCTTCAAGAAATTGTATTGGATACCCCATAATGTACTTAATGAATGGACTGTATATATTTTTTGTGCAGGATTTTCATTAATAATTTAGCCTCCAAAACGAAATTCTCTAATTATGAGTGGCATGTTTGAGGTGGAAAAATGCATTTCAATTATTAGTTATAGATATTTGGTTTTTGTTCTCCTTTTATGGAAAGCAAGAAATCTTAGAAGACAACCTCTCTTTTTCTCATATTTGGATTATCTCTTGTGGTGCTGTATTTGTGGTAGGAAAAATTAGTGTTATAGAGGAGAGAAGATAAAGTGAAGATGAAAAAATGAAAGAAGAATTAAGAGAGAGAGAGAGATTAAGAGAGTGCATGCAAACTCTCCTAATACTTTTTTCATCTTTTCATTTCATTTTATCTTATATCTTCTCTACCTTATTTTTTCTACTGCAGAAACAAAACCAAATTCAAAATAAGGCAAATTCTAAGGAGCTAGTCCATCAACTGTATTTAAAAATCATTTCAAATTCTAACGATGATCGACGCTCTTTAGAAATAGAAGTTTACAGCTCTCCACATCGTTACTTCTGAGACGGTGATATAATTGATGTCGATTTAACGAATTGAGTTTTGAGGAACACATTCGTTTTCTCTTATTTTTATCGAATTGACTTCGATCCAGTTATTGTATCAATCATAATTAAGAGGATCATTTCAAAAAGTATCGTCAATATTTTTTAGAGTTTCAAATAATTTTTTACTATTGATCCACGGCTGACACATATGTAAATTTTTTTAAATGAAACAGCGAAAATTGGTTAATGGTATAGATTTAAAACATGCAAATGTTTGTTTGGAGAGACTTTCTTTTAATGGAGTATACATTTTTTTTTTAATTGAAATTTATAATGTTTGTGTCTTAGATGTTTCTGGCAAACGCTGGCTGGCTTTTGTTCTGATTTTTTATGGCCATTGGCTTTCATTCATATCGTGGACATTTATGGGATGTGCTCTATTTTTCAGTTATATCTTTGAAAATAAAGCTAATTTCAGTTTAGTTGTAATGTATTGTTAATGTAAAAAAAATTATAATGTTAGTGTATATTAATTAAACTTTTTATTACGTCCCTTCGTTTAAATAAATATATATTAAATAACTATGCAAAATATATGAACCAGTCAAATAAAAATGATTTGTTGTGGTGGCAAAAATCAATGCAAAGAGGAATAGCAAAATAGAAGACAAAGGCAAGCAACTAAGGGGTTGAAGGGAAATGGATTATTCGGTGTTTGTTTACTTTAATAATTTTAGTGTATTTAGAGGAGAAATTAATGATTAAAATAAGTTGAAGAGAAATAAATTATTTAGTGTTTGTGATTTCGGTGTATTTTAATGAGAGATAATGATTAGCTAGAAAAATTAGAAATAAAATTATTAACAAGATTCAAAAGTATATGTAAATAAAACCACATGTCTCAAATTTCTATTTTATCTTTAAAATTTTGATGGAAAGCAAAATTCTACGTGCATGATGAAGTTGGTTTGGTCTTTTGATTTAATAATAAAAAATTTATTCTATACCTCCACATTTGTATTTATATTTTTATATATTTTTAAAAATGTTAAATATACTTTTGATTTTTTTTTACTATTTTATCAATTTAAATTAAGGTTGATCGAAAAAAATTTAAATATTTTCTAGTACAGAAGTTTAAAAATATATATTATCAAAAAACTTGTAAAAAGTTTTCTAAGAGAGGAACTTATCGAAATACTTATGAAATACTTATGAGGTACACACCAATTTTTTTAAAATTTTTTTTTTAAAAATAACTTCTTTTTAGAAAATTTAGAAAAATAATTTTTGAAGTGTAACTTCTTTAACGGAAAACTTGGGTAAAATTAAAAAACATTACAAATTTTAAAATTTATACAAGGACATAAAAGTCATTTCATTAGATCTGTGGGGGGATAAAGATTAAATGCAGGGGGTATATAGTAAAATTTTCTTTAAAATTTTGGTTTCATTATGTTGTTTTGTAGAGTGTCCAACTAAATCTTGGCTCACTATATCTTGTTCTTTAGGTTTTTTTTTTATTTTTTATTTTTGGTGTGGTGTTCTACTCGCCAAAGTAGTTATATCTTATGTGAACTTGTGTACCTTTTCTTACATTTTTTTATAAGCTACCATTTCTTACATTTAGTTATAGCATATGATTATTGGGTTTCCTCACAAACGTTTTCATAGATCTTTCTTAACTAAATTAGGATTTTCTAAGAAAAAACAAAAGAACTATTTTGGTAATTAAAATATATTTTTAAAAATTATTAGATAATTTAAAAATAGGAGTATTGACATCCAAACTAATTCAAAGATAT
>JBBPBT010000770.1:174033-197390 GCA_037974875.1 Cicer bijugum | reverse complement strand
TATTTAATATAATATTTTCTTGTCGAATAAATCATCTCTAACCATAAACATGGGTCCAAATAAGTAATGAGAAAAGATAAAAAAAAAAAAAGTAAAGGGAGAAATTATGAATTTTAAGATTTGTTATAGGGACTAAACTGTCCATTACATAATTGTTTGAGAACCAAATTGTCCCTTATGCCATTAAATGTAACATGTGGTCGAAGTTAATCCATGTGGAATATCAAAGCACATTAGTACTATCTGGGTTTAAAAATAAAAATAAAAGTTCAAACTAGAGAAGTGAACTATAAATTATATTTTTTCTGTTTGATTTAAAGATTGTACTTAAGAGATTAAATAAAAATAATTTTTTGTTTTGAGTACAAATTATTAAAAATATTATAATATAATTTTTATTAAAAATTTATTATTTTTTTTCTATTATCTTATCTTATGTCTCTTTCTACTATCTCTTTTTTCCATTCTACATCATCTTTTTTTCCCTTTGCTTTTATTAATAATTTGCATATATATATATAATATCAATAAAAGATTTTATAGTAAAAATTATAGAAATGTTAACACTAAATATATAAATTGTATATTGAAAATGTATTGGAAGTCGTGTTTTCAAATATTTGAAAGCTTTAAATTTGTTGTTTTGAATAGACATAGACATATTAAACACGGTGCAATGTAAAACTATTTGTCGTGTGCATTGATCATCAAACACAATGAAATACAACATTGTCATGTATATTTCTGTACTGTTAAATTGATTCGAGATCGCTTAGTAACAACTTAGAGTAGACAAAAATCATTTTATATAAGATCGGACTTGTATCTTATCGCTTGGCACTTCCTTTGGATCTCTTAGAAATATCTTTATGACATTTATCATGTGATTAATCATGAAGATGTACAATTAGTTGAGGGTATGTCATACGTTGAACATCTGATAACTATATTAGATAACCAAGTGAGACATTTACACTCAATGGATATCATTTCAATAAAACTTATTTGCTGAAGAGAAATCATGCTGCAAATTATCTACAGCTATTTGAAATTCAAGGTCAATAGTGATTAATAATCAAATAAATTCAAGGACAAATTTTCTTAAGAGGGAGAGATTTAAACACACAGTTTCATTTAAAAAAAAAAAACACAACACACGACATGTGGCAAAAAAAATAATATAAACACACACACACAAAACTAATAGACCAACCTCACACCTTTATTTTTTTTCACTTAACCATTTCTCTCCTTCTCTCTTGGTGGCAACAACACTACACCACATCCCCCACGTTCATTTTTATTTTTCTTTTTTCTTTTTTGCTTCTTTTCACCTCACAACACTTAATGCATCCATAAACTCTTAACTCATAAAAGAAATTTAACATTTCTAAAAGCAAAGTTTCTCATACTTCTAACAAGTGTTCTGTGGTAGGATTTTGGGGTTAGGTTTAGTGATTTAATGAAAGAGAAGAGTAACAGTTCCTTGAAAGTTGCTTATTGAGATTCTTTGAGATAAATACATAACTCCAATGCTAAAGATGTATCTCTAGAAAAATGTAGTTTTTTTTTAAAACTTATTTTGCTATTTAGAGTAGATTTTAAGGGTTTTTTTATTATGGTTTCCTATGGTTTGTAAAGCTTTAAAGTAATTTTATAAAGTCTTGAAGAAAAATTTTGATGCTCAGTTCAGCTAGATGAGTTGGCGGTTATGTTGGATACAGTCCTGAACATTTTTTTTTCTCTTCACAAGAGAATCATTGGAAGTGGTGCCTTTCATGTTGGGATTCCCCATGTAGAGGAGGATGTCCAAATGTTGGCTAAGGTTTGGAAGAGTTCAGTCCTTTAGAAGGTGATAGTTTTCTTTTGGAAGTTACTTCAAGATACAATTCGTACCCGCTAAATCTTTTAAAGAGGAGGATTATTGTTGATTATAATCCTATTTCTTATATGATTTTTGGGGAGATATTGGAGTTAGCTACTCATTTATTTTACAGTTGTTATCTTGCTTGTCAAGTGTGGTACAAGGTCTTTGGGTGGTTAAGGTGGGAGTTTGTGTTACCTCCAGACTTGCTCCATCTATTTGTGGGCTTATGGGCTAGGGTTAAATGAGGTTTGATTTTGGTTTGACATTCGGTTGTGTGATCTATTTAGTTCTTGTGAAAAAGATCACAAGTGTTGCACAATTAGTGGACAAGATTATTTTCACCTCCTGAAAGTGGTTCTCGAGGAAAGACTTTGGTCATTCCTACACTTTTTTTGAGAGGGAGACAAAACTTGTTCTTTGTTTGGCTCATTAAAGATGTGTGGCGTTGCTGATTCAGGATCGATTTGTGTCTGGTTTGTTGGTTTATTAGGTCATTTTTGCACTTTTGATTGGTACTTTGATTTCCTTTTTGTTTTGTGGTTGGTCCTGGTTGTCGGTCTTTCTTCCTCTTTTCTGGTTTTTGTTTTTTGTTTTTCTTGTTTGAGTACTCCTTATACTCATTTTACATTCTCTTTGGATTAATTCTAATATATTTTGTCGTTCAAAAATAACTAAAAACAAATAATTAACAAACAAATTAGTTATACAAACAGATAATTACCTTGTAAGCAAGTAATAAGCAATTGTAAATAAACAATTTTGTTATACAAATTGATAATTAGCATATAAATAACTAAGCAAGTAAACAAGTAAGCAAGCAATTAATTAATGTATCATATTTGAAAGAAAAAATACACAACAAATATGTGAAAGATTTGAAAACCTAGATATATATTACAAAAATGAAAACATATAGGAAAAAACTCTAATACAAAAGGAAAAAACAACAAAAAAGGAAAGAAAAAAATAAGAAACCCTATTTTCATAAATAGAAAAAAAGTAAAAATCAATGTATGTAACACTCTTGTCTCATTTTATAGAAACAAAATAGTGAATAAGTGGAATATGTGAAATCCTAATTAAAAACAGTCAAAGATTCAAGAAACACTCAACTCAAACAAAATTTTTACACACAACAAATAGAGGAATGGTGAGAGAACAAGAAAAAAAAAGTGAAGACTGAAGAGATGGATGTTGTTGTTGTTTTACGAAGCGATGAGTTTTACAATCTAGGGTTTGGTTGTGGGTGGGTGGTTGTGAAAGCAACCTAAGTTCTTAGAATTGTGAAGAATGAAATAGGTATGGTGGTGGTGTGAGTGATAGTTGCATGAAGGTTCTCATGAGAGTGAGAGGAGAAGTTATAAGAGAATATTAGGATTTGATTGTAAGTAAATGAGTGAGAAAAATGTTAATAGTGACTATTGTAAGACATATGACTCCCTCGTCATGACTTTGATATAGGGGGAGAATGCTAGACTTATGCCTCTTTGATCATGATTTTGATATAAATTCCAAACATACAATATACATACATTATTTAATTGATCTAATGGTTTAAATTGAGAAACATTTCAGGAACATGATCAAACACTATACACTTGGACAAAACTTGGAACTCAAGCAATCAAGCAAAAATGGAGGATATACTACCAGCTTGAAGAATGATGTATAAAAGTGTCTAGTGTTAGTAGTGTCCATTAGGTAGACTTAATCATAATGAGTTCTCATATAATATCTGCCAATGGAATTATAAAACAAGTTTTAATCAATCAAGTAATAAATCAAGTGACAAATCAATTGGGCAATCCATTGTCTAAACCAGAGAATAAAGGTTTCACTAAGTAAATCGATTAGGAAATCGATTACTTAAAGGTTTTCATTAAAACCTGTGTTCTGGGTTTTGACAAATCAATTGAGCAATGGATTTGCACATCAATTGAGCAATCGATTTGGTAATTCACAGAACCAAGCTAGTACTGAGTAAATCGATTGGCAAATCGATTCCGAAAACACTTTTTCATCAGACTTGGCCTCTGTGATAAACGAAATCGATTGGACAATTAATTGAACTAAATTTCTTAAGGTGCAAGCTTTGCACTAATCGATTAGGTAATCGATTGAAAGAATGAAATGGTTAATCATTTATTAGAAACATACTTCCTAGTCGATTGGCACATTGATTTCAATTAAATGGATAAGCTACTATAACAAGTCAAATCGATTGGAGTAAAACATCTGAGTCACTGTGATTAGTCAAATCGATTGACAAATCGATTGGACCAAAACATTTGAGTCACTGTGATCAGTTCAATTGATTGGCAAATCGATTAGAGTAAAGGTTTGTGTTACAGGGAAAATTAAGCCAATTGCTAAATCGATTATGTTAATAAATATGAGTTGATTGAGTAATCGATTGTTTTGATCTCGTTGTTTGAACAAAACACTTATAATCGATTAGTCAATCGATTGTGATATACACTTAGTATCAGTCTCTGATTTATGCATTAAAAGAATCGATTGGCAAATCGTTTAGTTCCTATATTTTCAAGATTCAAGAAAAACAAGAAACGCGATAATCGTTTGGGAAATCGATTAAGCTGAAATTACACTTTTATGAAATCGATTCGGAAATCAATTTATCTGATGTTTTTCTGAAAAATATATAAACTGATTCAATCACAATTTTTCATAACTTTTGAGATAACTTTGAAAACATTGAAATAACCTTTGAATACACTTTGAATAACACACAACAGTTGAACAATAACTTTTGAATACATTGGAAAATAGTATGTGAGATTCTCAATAGTGATTGAGTCGAATCTTCCCATTTCTCTTTTATTTTCTTTTGTAAAAACAACTGTCTGAAAAGAAGTTCTGGAAAATCCAGTGGTGTAAACTGGTGGCTATCTGTTTTGGTGCTTGTGTTCATCAAGAAGAAGTCTCAACTTGATCTCGTGAGGATTTAGCGAGTAGCTCTTAGGGATAGGTCGGAATTGTAATAGAAGTTGGTGTTGAGTTGGATGGATAGGCTGTGATTAAGCTGGAAAGTCCGTAAAACGTACTCAAGTCAATTCTAGTGAAAAGGCTGAAATCATTGTTGATTTCAGGACTGGATGTAGGTTGTCATACTGATAGCCGAACCAGTATAAAATCCCTGGTGCATGATTTTCTTTATCTCTTTTCTTTATATTGATATTGCATGAATGCTTATTCTTGAATTTTTGTATTGGTGAATTTTTGTCTTGATTAATCTTTTGAATAAGCATTGTATATGTACTCTTATATTGATAATACATGTGTATGCGAGTCTTTGTCTTGATAAGGTTTTGAATTTATCACTGTTGAATTGGAATTAAAAATAAACAAGTTGGTTTTATTATTAAGTTCATCACTTAGGAAAAATTAGATAACATTGTTAGTAACATTGTAAAACACATCCTAAGGATAGAGTCCATAAATACCAACAATTGGCATCAAGAGCCTGATCTTTTAGATAAAATCTTAAAAGAAAATGACCTCTATAGAATTCCTAGGAGAAGGTGCATTCTTGGCCAGGCCCCCCTGCATTTAATGGGGCTGCATACATGTATTGGAAAGAGAGAATGTTAATTTTTCTAGAAGCATGTAGTCTTGATATACTAGAAGCAGTAATAGATGGTCCCTATGTGCCAAAAATAGCTGGCACAGGTGAAACATTAATCTTAAAACCCAGATCAGATTGGTCTGATGAGGATAAGAAGAAAGTAGGCTATAATGCAAAAGCTAAAAACATTATAACCTCTGCTTTGAGTGCAGATGAATTTTTCAGGGTGTCAAACTGCAAAACTGCCAAGGAGATGTGGGATACTCTTCAACAAACTCATGAAGGAACAACAAATGTAAAAAGGGCCAGAATCAACACGCTAATGCATGAGTATGAGCTGTTCAACATGAAGAAAGAAGAGTCAATAAATGACCTATAGACAAGATTCACTCATATAGTCAATAATCTAAATGCTCTTGGTAAGGTGATTGATAATGAGCAGCAGATCAACAAAGTGATGAGGTGCTTGACCAGAGAGTGGTAGCCCAAGATCACTGCCATATCACAATCAAAAGACCTTGGTAGCATGACAATTGTAACACTATTTGGAAAACTAAGAGAGCATGAGATGCAACTGCACAGACTGAGAGAGACAGAACAAACAGATAGGAAAACAAAAGAATTATCTCTAAAGGTTCAAGCTCATAAAACAAAATCTGAACCAGAAACATCTGAAGATCCAAATAGTGAAACTGATGAAGAACCAGAAATAAGAATGTTGGTCAGAAAATTCAAAAAGTTTATGAAAAAGAAAGGAAACCAGTCAAGAAAACCACCAAATTCAAAAACAAAGAACTTCAATAAGAGTGATACAAATGACAGCAAGGCAATAACCTGCTATGAATGTGGGAAAACAGGCCACATAAAATCTGAATGCTTTCAATTGCAAAACAGAAACAAGACTGTAAAAGCTAAAGGCAAAGATCAACCGTCTACAAAATCTAAAAGAGCCTACATAGCTTGGAATGATAACAATGATGAATCCTCTGCATCTTCAGAAGAAGAAGAAGCAAACCTTTGTCTAATGGCCAACACAGATTCAGATTCTGATAGTGAAGTAAGTTCTACCTCTAATCCTTCTTATGAAGAATTACATGATGCTTTTAATGAACTACATGATGAACATGTTAAGGTTGTCAAACAGTTAATTAGCACTAAGAAAATGCTAGAAAAAACAATGCATGATGTGTGAACAAATTACAAAGGATCATAAAATGCTTGAAGACTTGAATGAAAGTTTGAAAAAAGAATCACATGACAGAATCACTAGGTGTATTGAACTTGAAAGAATAGTTGATTCTTTAAAATCTTATTTAGCGAAATTTGAAAGTAGTAAAAACAAACTAAATGCTCTTCTAAGCAACTAGAGAAATGTAAATGAAAGAACTGCAATTGGTTATAGACAAAATCAGAATGCTAAAAAGAATCAGAAATATGTCAAATCAAAGCATATGCATAATGTCTTCACTAAACCAAATAGAAGTTCATCCACTGCATTATCATGTCATTTTTGTTGTAGAAAAGGACATATTTCTTTCAACTGTAAATTGAAAAAACTGGCTAATAAAGGATGGAAACAAATTTGGAAAATAAAGAAACCTATGCTTGAAACTAACCATCCAGGACCCAATTTAAATTGGGTACCTAAAACCAAATTTTAATTCTGTGTTGCAGATATGCTTGACATCCAAAATGCACTCATGGTACCTAGATAGTGGATGTTCCAAGCATATGACAGGAGACAAATCAAAATTCTTGTCTCTCAATTTAAAAAATGGTGGATATGTAAAGTACGATGACAACAACAAAGGTAGAATACTTGGTATTGGAGACATAGGGAGCGAATCAACAACGGTAATCAAGGACGTTCTCTATGTAAAAGATTTGAAACACAATTTGCTTAGTATTAGTCAGCTGTGTGATAAAGGATTCTAGGTAAACTTTACATCTCAGTCTTGTATAATTAAGCACAAAGAAGATAATAGCATGAAACTGGTCGGTGAAAGAGTAAACAACATATATATGATTAGTTTTGATGCTTTGCCTGCTGATACTGTTTGCTGTTTGTCATCTAAATCTGATGAAGATTGGTTGTGGCATAAGAGAATAGCTCATATACATATAGATCATCTTAACAAACTTGTTAGTAAACAACTAGTTCTAGGACTCCCAAACAGAAAATTCACTAAAGAAAAACAAAATAGTTAAGTCATCCTTCCCACCAATAAATTTAGTTCAAACCAATAAAGTTTTACAATTAATACATATGGATCTATTTGGTCCATCTCAAGTAAAAAGCTTTGGAGGAAACTTGTATGGTTATGTGTTACTAGATGATTACTCTAGGTATACTTGGACATTTTTTCTGACTCACAAGAGTGAGGCCTTCTCTATTTTCAAAAAATTTGCAAATTTAGTTCAAAATGAGAAGAATCAGAAAATAATCTCCATCAAGAGTGATCATGGTGGAGAATTTCAAAATGAATCCTTTAATAATTACTATGAACAAAATGGAATTCAACATATTTACTCAGCCCCAAGAACTCCACAACAAAATGGAGTTGTAGAAAGGAAGAATAGGTCTCTAGAAGAACTTGCTAGGACAATGATAAATGACTCTAATCTTCCAAAATATTTATGGGCTGATGCAATAAACATAGCCACACATGTAATAAATAGAGTTCTAATTAGGCCAATACTTAGAAAACACCCTATGAATTATACAAAGGTAGAAAACCAAACATTGCTTACTTTAGAGTCTTTGGATGTAAATGTTTTGTTTTGAATAATGGAAAAGAACATCTAGGAAAGTTTGACTCTAAGGCAGATGAGAGAATTTTTCTAGGATATGCTCAATCTAGTAAGGCCTATAGAATCTACAATAAAAGAACTAAAACTATAGAGGAATATGTTCATGTAAAATTTGATAAAATGTTTGCTGAAAACTTGAACAACACTCCTCTTATAGTTGGTGATTCTCTGGATGAAATTGTAGAATCTGATCCAAAAGAATCTAATGAAACAGTACATCCAACTAACATTGATTGTATAGAACCTATAAGGGAAGATGAATTACCTAAGGTGTGGAAATTTAATAAAAACCATCCTATTGACAACATCATAGGAGAAATTTCTTAAGGGGTAGCTACTAGAAAATCTCTTAGAGATTAGGCATCACTTTATCAGGGATCAATATCAAAATGGGAATATAAAGCTTGAATATATCAATACAGCTAATCAATTAGCTGATATTTTTACCAAAGCGTTACCCAAAGAAAGTTTCTTCCATATTAGGATGAAACTAGGAATAATAGATCAAAATGAACTATAATCCCTGTGAAAAATCGATTGCAACATCGATTATCCTGTGAACAAATAGAAAATTAGCATTACAAAATCGATTGCATAATCGATTTATGATGCACAGTGTCAAATTTGTCAAAATAAGAAACACGATAATCGATTGCATAATCGATTTTCTAATCTCAAGTTGAAGAAAATGCTGGAGTATTCATCAATCCAATCGATTAGTCAATCAATTGAATAATAGGAAAATAGTTTAAAGAATCGATTTCATAATCGATTAATTTGGTCCCAGACATCAAATGAATGTGAAGTTTTCCAAACTCCAACACGAGCATCAATTGGGTAATCGACTATGTCAAATTTTAAAACCTGCAATCAAAAGGAATCAATTTGGAAGTCGATGCTAATATGAGAAGTTCCCTGAACTGATATGGAAATCGATTTGGACATCGATTTAGTAATTAAAAATAAATCGATTTGGGAATCGATTTGAAAGATGAACGTTGCAAAAAATTACTAGCCGTTGGAGGCAATTATAACTGAGCCTTTTTATCTTCCTCCAGCAACAGTAATATAATCGATTTGGCAATCGACGTATAACGCGCAAATGCTTAAAAACATCGATTGATCAATCGATTTTGAACAGTGGTACTTAAACCCTAAATCGATTTCTCATATCACTTTCTCCAATCTTCTCAAATTTTCTCTGTATTTTCTCTGAACTTTCACACCTCTAAAGCTTCTCTGATTTCTAAACAATCTTAAACACTTTAATCCTCATTATTCTTGACAATGGCTAGAGTAAAAAAGACAAGTTACAAATCCCCTTCTTCTTCATCCTCAAGTGGGAGAACCCCCTCACCTCCACCCACTTCAAAAAGAGTTTCCATTCCAACGCACAAAATCACAGCAAAGGACAAATGAAAAGCTATTACCGTTGATCAAGGAAAGAGTAAGAAAAGGAAGGATTCTCCCGCTGCAGAAAAATTAATGAGTGACGCTATAAAAGAGCAAACCCAGAAAAAGAAGAAACCCATTTTTTCTCCTCAACCCAAAAAATCTCAATCTTCAAAAGGTAAAGTTGAGGACTTTGCCATATCACCTGATTTTCTAAAAAGAAAAATCCATGAGGCAAGGACTCTGGATTTTACTTACTTTGATTCAAATGGTTTCACATTTCAAAATCATCTAAGATTTCATGGTTTGGTGGATCTTCTTTCATGCTCCCTCGACACATATCCAAAACTGATAAGGGCCTTCTACTATAATTTCAAACTCACAAACACTGGCTTTGAGTCTGAAGTTAAAGGAAAGAAAATGTCTATGTCATTTGAGGAATTTTCCACACTTTCTGGACTGCCATTTTATGGTGAAGCTATTGATGGCAGAGATGACCTTGACTCAAGTGATGATGCTTGGGAAACCTCAGTTGACATACACGAAGCTATTCAAGACTTGGGCATGGATTGTGCTGGAAAATATGATGGAAACAGCACAGGGCAAGCTGGTGCTCCCCTACCCACAACTTGTAACAAAGATTCTGAGACACTTTAAGATCTTTGTTGTCAATGAAGAATCAACAAAAACCATCCTTATTTTTGGAGAATCAATTGTAAATCAAATGCAATTGAAAAGAATAAACGACATTTGGACAAGGACACAACCAAATGCTGAACAACCTGAGCCAGCTGAACCTCAATCAGAAGTTTTGGCTAAGTTGCTGGAGTTTATGGAGACTCAAGCCGCTCACAATGCTAGAGTGGAAGCCTCTCTAAGTAAGCTCCAAGCAACTCTAAACGTAGTTGCTCAGGATGTTGATGCAATGCAAGAACACTTAGGTCTTAAGATGTCTTTTGAAGATATTGCTGATATAGGCCGACAAGCTACTGAAGAACAAAACCCCATCAACTTAGATAGCACTGAACTTCATGGTGAGGAGACACTTGCTGAGGCTAATACAACAGTCTCTACCTCTCCCATTGGTGATAATGAGGAACAACACTACATTGGTTGCTTAGGAATTTTGTTTCTTTGTAATGTTCTTTTGTATTTGTGTTGCTTTGTAATGTTCTTTCTCTTGTTATACCTTTTTGTATTCAATGACAAAGGGGGAGAAATTTACAAATTTAACTTCAAATTTAACTTGTGTTAACTTGTGTTGCTTATGCTTGTGTTGCTGCTGAATTGATAAATTGCTCTGATGCACTCCGATACCAAAAATTTTCTCTGATACCAAAATTTTATGTTGCTGCTAAAATGATAAATTTTGTCATATTGTGACATAGCTTTGATACTGCACTGCTAATTTTGTGATAGTAGCTCTGATACATAGCTTTGATACTGCTGCTAAATTGATAAAGTTTGTGAGCTCTGATACTGCTAACTTGCTAACTTGTATTGCTGCTCTTATACCATGATGTAAATCTTAATAAAGCTTTGATACTCCGATATTAAATTGTGATAAGAAAGCTATGATACTATGATATTAATCTTAATAAATTTTGTTTCAACAAGCTCTGATAATATGATACAATTGAATAGCAAGCTATGATACCAAGATCTGATACTAGATTTGGATAGGTTATGCTTGTACTGCTGAAAAGAATCATGAACTCCAAAATTCAGGGGGAGCTTTTTAATAATAGTAATTATAAAGATGCAAACTCAAGGTTAAATTGTATTTTTGTCATTTAATCAAAAAGGGAGAGATTGTAAGACATGTGACTCCCTTATCATGACTTTGATATAGAGGGAGAATGCTAGACATATGCCTCCTTGATCATGATTTTGATATAAATAACATACAATATACATGCATTATTTGATTGATCTAATGGTTTAAATTGAGAAACATTTCAGGAACATGATCAAACACTATACACTTGGACAAAACTTGGAACTCAAGCAATCAAGCAAAAATGGAGGATATACTACCAGCTTGAAGAATAATGTATAAATGTGTCTAGTGTTAGTAGTGTCCATTAGGTAGACTTAATCATAATGAATTCTCATATAATATCTGCCAATGGAATCATAAAACAAGTTTTAATTAAACAAGTAATAAATCAAGTGACAAATCAATTGGGCAGTCGATTGTCTAAACCAGAGAATAAAGGTTTCACTAAGTAAATCGATTAGGAAATAGATTACTTAAAGGTTTTCATTAAAACCTGTGTTCTGGGTTTTGACAAATCAATTGGGCAATCGATTTGCACATCAATTGAGCAATCGATTTGGTAATTCACATAACCAAGCTAGTACTGAGTAAATCGATTGGCAAATCGATTTCGAAAACACTTTTTCATCAGACTTGGCCTCTGTGATAAACAAAATCGATTGGACAATCAATTGAACTAAATTTCTTAAGGTGCAAGCTTTGCACTAATCGATTAGGTAATCGACTAAAAGAATGAAATGGTTAATCATTTATCAGAAACATACTTCCTAGTCGATTGGCACATTGATTTCAATTAAATGGATAAGCTACTGTACGTAACAAGCCAAATCAATTGGCAAATCGATTGAAGTAAAACATTTGAGTCACTATGATTAGTCAAATCGATTGACAAATCGATTGGAGCAAAACATTTGAGTCACTGTGATCAGTTCAATCGATTGCCGAATCGATTAGAGTAAAGGTTTGTGTTACAGGGAAAATTAAGCCAATTGCCAAATCGATTATGTTAATAAATATGAGTCGACTGAGTAATCGATTGTTTTGATCTCGTTGTTTGAACAAAACACTTATAATCGATTAGTCAATCGATTCTGATATACACTTAGTATCAGTCTCTGATTTATGCATTAAAAGAATCCATTGGCAAATCGATTAGTTCCTATATTTCCAAGATTCAAGAAAAACAAGAAACGCGATAATCGATTGGGAAATCGATTAAGCTGAAATTACACTTTTATGAAATCGATTGGGAAATCAATTTATCAGATGTTTTTCTGAAAAATATATAAACTGATTCAATCACAATTTTTCATAACTTTTGAGATAACTTTGAAAACATTGAAATAACTTTTGAATACACTTTGAATAACACACAACAGTTGAGCAATAACTTTTGAATACATTGGCAAATAGTGTGTGAGATTCTCAATAGTGATTGAGTCGAATCTTCTCACTTCTCTTTTATTTTCTTTTGTAAAAACAACTATCTGAATAGAAGTTTTGGAAAATCCAGTGGTGTAAACTGGTGGCTATCTGTTTTGGTGCTTGTGTTCATCAAGAAGAAGTCTCAACTTGATCTCGTGAGGGTTTGGTGAGTAGCTCTTAGGGATAGGTTGGAAATGTAATAGAAGTTGGTGTTGAGTTGGATGGATAGGTTGTGATTAAGCTGGAAAGTCTGTAAAACGTACTCAAGTCAATTATAGTGAAAAGGCTAAAATCATTGTTGATTTCAAGACTGGATGTAGGTTGTCATACTGATAGCCGAACCAGTATAAAATCCCTGGTGCACGATTTTCTTTATCTCTTCTCTATATATTGATATTGCATGAATGCTTATTCTTGAATGTTTGTATTGGTGAATTTATGTCTTGATTAATCTTTTGAATAAGCATTGTATCTGTACTCTTATATTGATAATACATGTGTATGCGAATCTTTGTCTTGATAAGGTTTTGAATTTATCACTGTTGAATTGGAATTAATAATAAACAAGTTGATTTTATTATTAAGTTCATCACTTAGGAAAAATTAGATAACATTGTTAGTAACATTGTATAACACATCCTAAGGATAGAGGCCATAAATACCAACAACTATGAGAGGAATGGTGACTTTAGATTGTTGTACATACACTTACGACTTAGTCTTCAATAGATCTAGATTAAATTAGATGTTATTTTAAAAGTTTTTTTTTATCTAAAAATGTCAAATTAAAAGCCATAAAACAATCATTTAGGTCTACCTGTGACCCCCTAAATCCCAAAATAATATATATAATAATTTATATCATATTCTTATGATAATTGCAGCGGGTAAATAAAAATATATTTTCAAGAAAATAAAAAGATTATATTTAATTTAGGATATCACGTTTCCCAACAATAAAAATAAAAACTCTTATTCCCAGTATCACCTATCAGAGCGTGGTTCCTCCCAAACTTGAACTTCAAGACTCATTAACCTGTAATAACTGCGATTTTGCAAACGCATGGCCCAGCCAGTCAAACACAAACAACGAAGGAGGTGAGTTTTGAAATCATGTTAATAGTATAATATGAGTAAGAAGAACACGCAAACAATCATAATAGAACCGTATCATAATCACTGTACGATATATCAAATTATTTAATTAAATAGTATCATACTATAGTATTAAAGTCACTCAAGTAAAATAATCATCTCATTATAATATGCATCAAATCATCTAATTATTATTCCCTTTGAAACACATCAATCACAACAAAACAATCACAAGAAAATGCAATGTTGTGCATGAGCTTAGACTCTACTTCACAATGTGGTACCATTTTAACTCTGAAGTACCTGGTTAGGAGGCCATGATACTATGCCACCATCCCGATGGACGGACAATTCAAATTGGCCCTGTCCTCATAGATCCCCTCAACTCAACCCGAGACACATATACGTGACAGTCGAGGTAAACGTGTGTTGCATTGTAGCTCCCGATATTTGGAGTGCTACCTCCAAGTCACCTAGGAATTCCCCACCGGAATACCTCCAAGGTCTAACAATCTTGCCTTAAGGCTCGACAGCAGACCGCCACGATCAGGCTCATTTAGTTGTACTTCCCCAGAATCACTAGACTTGTCAGGCCCTACCTATATGATGACAAAATAATCTCCACTTCACAAATTCACAATATTTATTTTCTCCCCCCGTTAGCTTAGACTACTCCATTAAGAGCACCATATTTAAGAATCATCACTATCTCATCAAGTATGGGGTACTTCAATATTTTCATCACAATCTTATAATATCATTAATCATAAATAATCATGATCATCATATAAATTCATCACAATTTTATAACATCACTATCATCAATCAACAATCAACATTATCATCACGTAAGCATATATCAAACCATGCATCCATATTTTATTATCACACCACATAATTTCATCTAATCAAACATGTACACATAATTTCATTCAACATCCAACATCACAATAATAACAAATATCAACTACCACACAAGTATTAAAAATTAAATCAATCAACACCATATAAAAATTTCTATTTCACATTTTAATCTCACAATTCTCATATTTCAAATTAATCAATTTATCTCTCAAAGGGCTACTGCCGTACGTAGCAAGCCTCGGATGAATCGTTGGGAAATACGGTTTTTCCGTTCATCTCACAATATATTATACTCATGAATTCAAACACTCTCTCACCCCTTACCTTGATTGAAGATTTTTCCCAACAATGACGATCTACTTATTTAATGTGTCGCGTCTTCACCAACCACCGTCTCTAATAGTTCACAAAAGAAATAAAATAACACAATAACCAAATACAAATTAATCATTTAGTACGATAATTAAATAAATTGTTTACTATTTGCAACACCATTTCAAAATATATATATATATATATAACACTATGTAAGCTTATGGTTATATCTATACAAACAATATCTTAAAAAAAACTTAATTATGCATTGCTAAAGACATACAGTTTGTATAGTTTTGATTTCACAGTCATGTAGTAATATATCATATGCATTTAAAATTAAATAACAAGGCTATTAGATGTAAATAAAAGTAGATTCTTTATTGTTAATATATAGTATATGTTATCTTCACATTAAAATAGGAAAATTATAAGATTATGTTTTTCTTTTATATGATATAACATATATTTGCACTATTTGTATAAAGGAGAATTGAAACGCATGGCACTTAGGATTTCCTAACAAAATTATATTATATAAGATTTTAATATTAATAAATTTAGATATTCAGTTAAGTTGACCAAATTAATTTCAGTATAATGTTACAATTCTACTACTTGTAAGGACACATGGAACAATTAGGCTCTTTTAGAGACAATTTACAATTTAGTTTAAAACATCTTGTTCTTGCATGATTGTAAAATCATTAATATTAATCATGATTGTAAAAAGAAAAAAAATTATCAACTAAAAACAGAAAATACGATAAATTATATGATTGAAAATCAAAACCTAAATAACAATGGCACATACAGAGGTTGTTCGCAAATAATTTAAAAATGACAAGAAATTAACTGGAGAAGATGAAAAATCCTATAAAAAAAATATATACTTGATTATTTAATCCGATAGTAGTAGTCCACAAATCACAACCGAGAGACAACGGTCTGTGTATGGAGCTATGATTATGATTGGCTTGTTGGAGAAATTGGAAAGGAATGTTTGGTGCGGCAGGAGTAATCACGAAAGGAAGGTTTCTTGCGGCAGTAATAACTTTGCTTTTAGCTATCTATATAGTGTTAATATTTTCCAACTAGATTAGCTAGGGTAACAGTGCCTCGGAGTCTCATAGAAAGGTATCGCGTAAGAGTGATGTTTTTAGTTTCTTTTTAATTATTTGTTTATTATTACTTTATTTATTTGATTAGAAGGAAGAATAAACAAAATTATTTTTATTACTAATAGTTTAGATAAATTTCAAGATAACACGAAAGATTATCAAATATCAAACACATATATAATAATAATAATAATAATAATAATAAATTAGGTATTACAACATCAACACTTTATATTAGTTACTAAATCATAATAAATATATATAAAATTACAATATCATAATAATTATATAAAAATAAAGAAAATCAAACAGAATATCACTATTATCTCAAAATCGTTATTTATAAAATAAATAAGTAAAAATAAAATAATTGAAATATAACTATGTTCACACTTAACATTAATCAATTGAGTTGTAAAATATCAAATTAATTGCGTACACGCATATACGTGTAAAATCGTCAAAAAAATTTATTCTTTAAAATATTACACTAAAATATTATTTTAAAAAATGTATAAAATAAAATATTTTTTATTATATTACTCATCTAGTCCAATATATATAAAACTAGCACATCATCTAAAGCACTCATATAATGAAAGCTAATCACGAAATTTATCAACAGATATTATAAAATATTTTTAACACCAAGTTAATTATTTAAAATAATATTTTACTAATAAAATAGTTTATTATAAAATTTAGGGTGTTACACTACCAACTCAGTTATACTTAACTAAATGTGTAAAATATTTTTATTACTATTATATATATGTGTGTGTATGTATTAGATTTTGAATTTGTAAGTTAAATTATAAACTTGTTAACCTTTTAATAACTTAATTATATTATCCTACATTAATTTTTGACATATTTAAATATATTATAATAAATTTAAATTGAAATATGATATATATAAAGTCAAATTCTTTAAAATGTCGTGTTAAATCTAAAAAAGATACTTAATTTCATTGACCTATTTGAAGTAGCAATAAATGTCACAACAAATGTGGTTTAAATTCAAGAATAATATTGGTAATAAGAGATTAAATAACGAGAACGTTCTAGATGGATTAAGATTAGAAATAAAGTAATCAAGTGAAATAGCAAGTGATGTGTGATTTGTGAATAATTAATAAATAAAAGAGAATAGATAAGAAGATCACATAGAGTATATTGGTTCATCCAACTCGGACTACGTTAAGTCCTCACAGTCTATGAGATTTCCACTAATATGCTCATCATATAATGTTCTTGCTTTGCACTTTCTTTCTTGATCACACTTGATCAATTACAATTTCGCCTTTCAATCCACAAAGGATTTTTACAATCACTTTTCAAACCAAAAAATATTTGTACACACACTAAATCTAACATAAAAGTTAGACTTAAGTGACAAAAAGTGTTTAGGATTTGATGATTTTCAAATTATTGTGTTCAATTAAATATGCTATAATATTGAAATTTGTTTGCTCTCCTTTTTACGAAACCAATTTTGTTGGATGATCTATTGCATTTAGTGAGTGACCAATGGAGGAAGCTAGAGGCTTACCAAACTACAGCCATAGGTATTCTCAACCATATTTTCGTAAATTTAGTTAATAGTCATTTTAATAGAAAAAGACAAGTAAACTAATAGTTGCGGTTGTTCATTTATGCAAACTGACAATGCCGCTGTCTGGTTGATCGAATGGATTTATATGGCGAGTGATTCACACCCAATATTAAAGGAGAGGTTTGGAAAAAAAAAATACCCTCACAATCATTTACAAACTTATTTATTCTACTTAATAACATTTAGTCCATCATCCAATTATTAAAACCATTTATTATTTATTTTTTTAGTTGCTAGAGAACAACATCCACATCAGAGCAACTACTAGATTGCTACTTGAAATGTACAATTAACTGAAGACCGCTATTGAAGTTGAAGAAAAAAAATAAAAATTGGCGACTCATTAATTCTTGAATGGATGGCTTGTTGAAATTTTTTGTGTCTATTATGTAACCAAAATCATTTGCAAACTACTACATTATTTTTTGGCTAAGCCCTTTATCTATATCAGCTTATTTTGTTCTTCGTATTTGACTTTGCCTATGTAACCAGGTCTTTTCAACCTTATTATATTACATTTTAGGTAACTTATTGGATATAACTTGATTTCATGCTTTTGGCATATAGACTCGTTTTGTTATTTGTATTTGACCTTGTGTTAACCGTTAGTTTACCTTAATTCTAAATATTCTACACATAATTATGAAACAATGGCTAATGCAGACACATAATCAAAATCTCATAGAAATGAATGAATGTTTCATTTCTTTGATACAAAATTATTTTCATACATTCAATTTTCCTCTCTTTAGATGCTTTTGATTTCATGTCTTTGGCATTGCGAACGAATCTATCATGTATAGGAAATAAATGAAAATCTACAATAAAATTGCATTTGAAATAAACCACGACTCACATTTGAAAAAGAAATGTATATACCATGTTTGCAAGTAGACTCAGCTTGCTGCTATTTCTACAAAGGACAAGTTGAAGCTTATCCTACATATAAATGTGTTAAAAAAATTAGCAGATATAACTAATGCTTTATAAAAAGAATATTACTAAAATATAATGACATTTACTTTAGTTGCAATGGGCTATTTACATAAAAGAAGAATCCATCTGAAACCACTAATTCGGATGAAAGAAACTACTAAGGAAAGAAATTCCCTTCCTCTACTGGGATTGACTAAAATTTTGTCTTATTGTTTTCATGTCAAAATAGCGGAGCTTGAAAATAGTGGTTGTAAATGACATAGCACCATATGTGTTCATGCAATAGCACAACCAAGATACATAACAAGGGCTCGATAAACGATGTTAGTCAGAACAGACACAATTGGCATCCATCATGTAGAATACGCTAGTCAAACAAAAATAGAAAAATAAGATATGTCATTTCATAATCCTTAATTCAATACAAAACTTGTTTAAAGCAAAATATACATATACAGACACAAATAGACGAATGAGATAACAATTATAGTTTACATTTAACCAACTCTAACTTGGTGAGTTCCAACCCATAATCACTTTCAACTCCACTAAATATTCTGCAAACAAAATGAAGATTAAATAAAGTAACATAAAATACTTCCTCATGCAAATTAATGAAATACTTTCGCATGTCTGTAACAAACAAAGGTCTCTTGTGTTATTTCGCCATTTTTGTTTCTCATAACTTTGCTTTTTCTTGCCATAAAACCATGGAAACTAGCATACCAATTGTAAAATATGAACACCACACGAACATCCAAAAAATGGTATTTTATTAAATCTTCTAGAGTTAATTCTTGAAAAGATCAAACTGAAATGTCTTCCAAACAATTCACAACAGTTGTCTTTACAAAACTACATTTACCTACACCTTCATTTGTACTTTCCTCTGTACCTTCATCTATGATAGGATCTTCACTTTCATATCCAACATCATATTGTTGAAACTCATTCTCCAACAACAAAAGATTTTCCAATCCCTAAATAAAAATCAGTTAGTGATCATTTTTAACACAATCCAATATCTAACATGATAAACACCCTAACACACACACTTGTGTCGAATCGGCTTTATCCACATTTGATTCGGACTAAACGTTTACCATTTTTGGTTTCAGGAACTTATAACTCCTTCACATTTAAATATGTTTCATAGAATCAATCAATTACTCAAAATATCAAAAAAAGTCGTTTTAATACAATCAAGAAGTCACTTGCAACTCCTCCACACCAAAATATCTCAAGATTAACCAAAAACACTACAAGCCTTACACCAAAAATACTTAACATTTTCACAATTGCATGCTACAAGGTTTGAGCAACTATGTACCAACACATAAATACAATTACAACTCAAGTCTTACACCTATTATATATTGTTTGGACCAATTTAATTATAGTCATAGATAAATTATTAAATAATTTGAATGGTAAAGATAAAATTATACACTTCATAATATTACAGCGTACTATGTACACTCAATCTATTTTTCTTCTTCTTTCACACTTTCCCACTTTCTCTCTTTTCATTTTTCTACATCTTTATCCCTCTAAGTAACTACCACATTGTTTAAAAAAAAAAGTTGAACATTAACTAAAATAAACAACCACCACTTCCTCCTTGTAGATATCTCGATTTTAAATTTGTTGATTTTTTCATTTTCTCATTGTAGTTGAACCCTTCACTTGCAAATTCTCTTCATTGAAAATTAAAGCTAATTCAAGTTTATGTTTTCCCATAAATCTTTGTAGAGAGAATCTAAGATTGAAAGAACCCGTTTTTTTGCTATTCATCCTACTGGGTTTTTATACTAATGAAAAGAAGCCATATTTTTTTTTTGGAATAAATAATTCAATCCTGAATTTTTAATGTATTTGTTTTTTAATTTTTATAAGTTATGGGAAATTTTTTAATATATATTGTGGAGGAACATATAAATAATGAGAGAATCGGATGAAACCCTCAATAGCAGGTAAAGTTTAATGGTCTAACATGAACCAAAATTTATAGAGGTCATAGCTAAATGGACCATACAATTCAAGTTCCAATCTTTCAATCTCAAAAACAAAAAAGAGAGAATTTTTGTGTGTGCGCGCGTTGCCACATCACCATCATAGCTTCTTTACCAAATCCAAAACCAAAGTTTTAATTTTTCTTCAAATCATAAACACCCCATTAAATTTTTTTTTGTTTATCTTTTGACCCTACCATTGATTTTCTTAGAAGATTTCATGGGGAATTCATTTTGGTGTTCAGCTTCCGGCGGCGAGAGATGGAGATTTGGTTGAAGCAAAGATGCTTTTGGAATTCAATCAGTGTCTTGCAAAATATTCAACTTTTAGGGGCCTCAATTCACCTCTTCATTTTGCAGCTTCAAAAGGTCATAAGGATGTTTTTTCATATATACCCTTTTTATTTTATTTTATTTTATTTGCTTTTTAATGTCTCAAAATTTATGTTTTTATCAATTTGATATTTATTCTCTCGCATGTGGCTTCCACTTGATGTTGTTAGTGTATGGTACCTTAAAAAAATTAAAAGTATATGAAACAAAAATGTGAAAGATTTGAAAATCTAAATAGTAGAACAAAAATGAAAATATATAGGAAAAAACTCTAATACAAAAAGGAAAGAAAAAAAATAAAAAAACCCTATTTTCATAGAAAAATGACAGTAAACATCAATATATATAACACTTTTGTCTCGTTTTACATAAATCAAATGAGGAAAGAAAAAATTCAACTTAAACATCTATATTTAACTAAATGCGTATAATTTTTTTATTACTATTGTTATATATATGTATTAGATTTTGAATTTGTAAGTTAAATTATAAATTTGCTAACCTTTTAATTTAATCATATTATTCTACATTAATTTTTGACATATTTAAATATATTATAATAAAATTGAATTGAAATATGATGTCATATAAAGTTAAATTCTTTAAAATGTCGTGTTAAATATAAAAAAAAAAAACTTAATTTCATTGATCTATTAAATTTAAAATGTTTGAGATTTAGTGAAAGCCATAACTCTGAAAGAATGATCCACGAATATACTGAAGAGAGCTTGTAATTTTGTTTAAGATATGAGTTTCACAACTGGAGCTTTTAGATGAACAAGTGTAAATAGATTGTTAATTGAACATTTGTCTTCATCTTCTGATTGATCTTTTTTTATAGATGAAGAGATGCTTAGAATATTCAGTTTAATCAAAATATAACCATTGGACAATCTTGCCAATTGTCAATTGTTTTATTTGAAACAAGTTTCTTATTTGCAATTTTGTCAAGAACATTATTCTTTAATTCATTATTCCTTGCGTCTCAAAGGAAACTTGGGCAAGAAGGCTGAACATGTATGTTGAGACACTATTGAGTTAGAAGCATGCACATATGTCATGTTAATAGTGTTTTTCACAATGCACTTGAGTAATGAATCTGAAGATCAAAACTGCATATCAATCTACATGTGTTTTTTGCAAAACTGATTTAGTTTTCTCTTGACTTTTAATAAGACAACCAGACTATTCTGACTTTTAATAAGACAACCAGACTACCAGACTTTTAATAACATGATTTTAGATATCCCAAAACTGATTTAGTTTTCTCTTGACTTTTAATAAGACAACCAGACTATTCTGCAATAATTTTGTCATCAATCTGATATGACATTCATTTGAAGAATCTTCCAAATCATTTCATAATCCATAAAAGTTTGTTATTGTCTTGGTGTGTATATGAAATGAGTCCAATTTATTGACGAAATCTAACTTGATTATTTAAAAATGAATGTATGATCTTGCATGAATATGCATACTTCAACATATCATGAATTAACTTGTTTTTTATTTTATTTTTTTTTTTTGTCAAAATAAAATACTAAGAATAGCTTAATATTATAATAAGGTATTTTTTGACAGATTAATGACTTCTCCCAATCATATTAATTAATTAGTGTTCGAGATTAAGACAATGACATTAGCCAATTTGTGTGGCAAACCAGCTATATACTATGAGCTATTTAATTGTCAATCTCTAACAAATTTTAATTGATGACATTTCTCTTCTATAACTAATTTGCTTTTCAGTGCTCGTGAAGCATTTGAACCAATTATGGCTTTAAGATGAAGCTTGAGGAAATTTAATAATGTCCTTTGAAAAAGTTTGTATAGAATTGACTAGCTTCCAACCACATTAATTAGCAATCAAATCTATATAATTCAGTAGTTTTCATGCTAGTCTTTCATGCTACAGTTTCAGTGATAAAAAATAAATTATTTTAGTTAAAATTTAATTTTTTTTAATAATTCGTTTTTAATTAAAAATTCATCAACCACTTAAATTTAATTATTTAGTTACACGATATTTTTTTTTAATGTAATACCCAACAATCAATTTATTTAAAGCATATTATTTTGTATATTTATTTAGTTAACTTTTTTGAGTCATATTTATTTATTTATCTAGTAATTTAAATTTTGTATTTATTTTACCTTATTGTATCTACTTTTTTTTTTTACATGATCTTATTGTATCTACCTGTT
>JBBPBT010000770.1:162909-173167 GCA_037974875.1 Cicer bijugum | reverse complement strand
GTTTATATATATATATATATATATATATATATATATATTGACTAGATAAATTATTTGACCTTGAATTCACTTTATTTCTTTTTATAAATTACCAATTTTAAAAATCAATTAATTAAATATTAATTTTGTTCATCCAATTAGTAACCAACCAAATAGTACATACTAACTAAAAACAAATGTTAATAAAAAATAAAATAAAAAACTACAAGAAAATAATAAGAAACAACACAACACAACAAAGTCAAAGGAACACAAGAACACAAAACACAGAAGAAAAGAACATAAAAGAAAGTAAAGTGAACCTTCATTATTTTTTCCCTTCGTCTTCTATTGGAGTAACAAAAAAGATGGACATCGGCTCTACATCATCAAACGGAAAGAAATTAGTCGATCATAGTGCAACCGGTGATAAGCAACAAAGCTATGTGCTACCTAAGGTTAGATATTCAAACTATTATTTAATTAATAAATTTTTATTGCTATTTCTTTGTTCCCATGTAGTTGACATTTTGTATTGGTTATTGTTGTAGGACATACAATGGAACTTTCATGTCACTTCTGACATGCAACTAGATCTCGATGAAGCACAAATCATTGCTTATGTGTATCATCCCAATAAAGATAAAGAGTAAGTTAATTTTTTTTAACCTAATTTTTATATGTTAAACTTAATTATAAACATTGCTAATTCATATATGTGTTTATCAAATAAACAGAAAACTATTGGTGAGTTCCAATGGAATTGTAGGATATAGGTCAGATTTTGACACACTTGCTCCAGGAAGGATTATCAATGATAAGGTCTTCTATATTTTTTTTAATGGAATTATTATAAATTGTTTTTTTTTCTAACACAATTAATTGTATTTTATTTTTGTTAACACAATGTAGATCATGACATTGGTTTGTAGAAGATCCACATGGATACAAAAACACTATAATAAAGGAACTGTGTGGTATTTACCACCATCATTTGCGGTTAGGATTTTGTGTCCATAAAATATTCACTAACTTTATATTGCATGCAAGATATTGACATCATTGTCGCGTTCAAATCTCTGTGTAGGAGGATGTTGATTTAGCAGCGTCAACTTTCAAATTAGTTGATCGTTACTGGCGCGATTGGATGGAATCATCTTCAAATTTAAAATATGTGAGTTATCTAATAAATTTATCTTTTAATCAATGAATTTTTACTTGATAGTTTTTTTGGTTGATGGAGTACAATCTAAATTATGAACAGATATATGTTCCTATCAAAACAAAAACTGGTCATTGGTTTTTGATGGTGATATCTTTGGAACATAGAATTATATATTATCTTGATTCTTTTTGCCGACCGGAGGATGTTGAAAGTAGAATGGCAACTATGTATTTTTTGGTTAGTTATCCTCATCGTAAATAATGTTCATGTCAAATTATTGTGTTCATTAATTTTTCTATAATATTTAAATTTTGTTGTGTTATTCAAATGTAGTGCAATTCCTTGAGCCGAATGGTTCGCTTTCCTTTTTTCGGAACCACTTTTGATGGACGCTCTGTTGCTTTTAGAGAGTGGCGAATTGAGGAAGCTAGAGGCATACCAAACTGCGGCCATAGGTATTGTCAACCGTATTTTGGTAAATTTAGTTAATGTCATTGTAATAGAAGAAGACAAGTAAACTAATAGTTGCGGTTGTTCTTTTATACAAAGTGACAATGCCGCTGTCTGGTTGATCAACTGGATTGATATGGGCGAGTGTTTCACACCCAATATTCAAGGAGAGGTTTGGAAAAAAAAACTTCACAATAATTTACAAACTTATTTATTCATGTTAATAACAATTAGTCCATCATCAAATTATTAAAACCAATTATTATTTATTTTTATAGTTGCTTGAGAACAACATCCGACTCAAAGCAGCTACTAGATTGCTACTTGAAATGTATAATGAACTGAAGACCACTATTGAAGTTGAAGCAAAAGAAAATTGGCAACTCATTAGTTCTTAAATGGATGGCTTGTTGAAATTTTGTGTCTATTATGTAACCAAAATCATTTGGAAACAACTACATTATTTTTTGGCTAAGCCCTTTATCTATATTGGCTTATTTTGTTCTTCGTATTTGACTTTGGCAATGTAACCAAGTCTTTTCGACCTTATTATAATAAGTTTCACGTAACTTATTGGATATAACTGGATTTAATGCCTTTAGCATACAGACTCATTTTGTTATTTATATTTGACCTTGTGTTAATCATTAGTCTAACGAATTCATCATGTATAGTAAAATGAAAGATGTTTGCAAAAAACTTATAAAAAAAATGAAAATATACAACAAAATTTAAATTGAAATAAACCACGACTCACATTTCATCCTACATATAAACACGTTAAAAAAATTAGTAGATATAACTAATGTTTTATAAAAAGAATACTACTAAAATATGATGACATTTAATAAAATAAACCGTTGTCTTATTGTTTTCACGTCAAAATAACGAATCTTGAAAAATGTGGCTGTAAATGACATATCACCATATGTGTTCATGCAATTGCACAACCAAGATACATCACAACAAGGGCTCGATAAACGATGTTAGTTTGAACAGACATAATTGGCATCATGCAAAATACACAAATACTTAGTCAAAATAAAACAGAAGAACAAGATATGTCATTACATAATCCTTAATTTAATACAGACTTGTTCAAAGCAAAATATAACAATACAAACACAAATAGATGAAAGAGGTAACAATTATATTTTACATTTAACCAACTCTAACTTGGTGAGTTACAATCCATAATAACTTTCAACTCCACTAAATATTCTGCAAACATAATGAAGATTAAATAAAGTCACATAAAATACTTCCTCATGCAAATTAATGAAATGTTTCACTTGTGTACATATCTCCAGCAACTCTCTCAATTAGGGGCAATCGGGTTTCTAAAATAGGTTCTCCATGAACAGACCCAAAATCTGTCTAAACATCAGTAAAACACATGTAATTTAAACATCTAAAAAATGGACGCAAAAACTCAAGGAAATTATTTTTGTAGTTAGCATACCTCCTAAATTGTGCATGAAGTTCTTCACATCGAGAAGTTGTTCTAAATCCAGCAAAAAATTTACCTCGTATATGGGCAGCGGCCCACATGTGCATTTTTTTGTACATTTCTCGAACCCAGTTGTGGTTTTGTAGTCCAAAATCAATGACCATTTTATCCCATTTTTGCTTGAACTCCCCAACATCATAGTCACCTAACATACATTGTTTGAATTTATTCACAAATTGAGTATTTCCAATGTTAGTGCAAGAATTTCGTATAAGGTGTCATGCACTTAGTATGTGATGAGACTCAAGAAAACCCTTCTTATTGCATTCTTTATAGCTAAATTACTATCAGTAATAACTGAAGTTGGACTTTTGCCTCCATTGCAGTAAAACATTGTTCTAACAACCAAACATATGTTGATTTTGTTTCGTCGCAAACAATTGCACCACTTAATACAATGTTTTGGTTATGTTTGTTCACTCCAGAAAATACAATCGATGGACACATATACTTGTTCCTTTTATAAGTGGCATTAAAAGACAATATATTGCCAAAAACCACATAATCCCTCCGAGTTGCACCATCACACCAAAATAAATGTGAAAGTATTCCTTTATTATCAACTTTGTCACTCCAAAAAAATGATTCATCACTAGCACGCATGCTACCAAGATATTCACATACAGATTTTACATCAATTGATGAAGTTAGGCGTTGTCTCTCTTGTTCATTGTATATGTCTTGTGTAACACCCCGATTTTCAAAGCGAGGGTGTATTTTTTTTCAAAAGAAATTAAATAAAACAGAGCAAATACATAAGGAAAAGCCTTTGGATACATATTTAAGTCCTTATAATTTACAAGCAGTGGAAAAGTTTTTCGAAATATAAATCCAAAGCATGTCATGATGTCAATATTAGTACATGTACATTCTTCCAATTTAAAATAAAAGCAACCCAAAAGAAAGACATCTTTTTCCTGAATGTCAACCTAATCTGATCATTCTATACACAACAAAAAACTATACGTACTGAGTAATCTCCACGTGCCCCGTGAGATCCTCTTAACATAGCTCCAGTCAGGCACTCCCATCTACATCCCCATCAGCAGGGTACGACCCGGTAGGATTATCCTGGCTCTCATCTGAGGGCGAAACCCAGATTTCCACAATAGTTGTAAAAGGTCACCAACCGAAATTAACAATTAACACATAACATTTAAGTTTCAAATGCACAAAATAACTTTTCCATATGCTAAAAGTTCATACAATGCTTACCAAATGAATATGAAATCAAAATAAGTCTCAAATCAATCAAGTAATAAACAACGGCCAATTCGTGATGAACCAATTGAGCAATCGATTATCTAACTCAAAATAAGAATTTCAACTGAGCCAATCGATTTCCTGAAAATTTTTAGTGAAAACTGAACTCTGGGCTTAAATCAATCGATTGGGGAAATCGATTGAATGAAAAACTGAGCCCCTGTATTGAAGCCAATCAATTTACCAAATCGATTTCGTCAATTTTGCTGAGCTCCTGTAATGAATCCAATCGATTTGATAAATCGATTTCTTAAATGGTTTTGAAAAACATATTACCAAATCGATTGGGTAAATCGATTCCCTTGTAAATTCTTCCAAAAATACATAAACTAACTCAGTCATATTCAAACACAACTCCAAATCTTAACACTTAGCAATTTCCACACAAACACCACGACAATTGGGTTTCGAAATAGTTTTACAATCCATCACACTTACACACGATAATCAATACGTAGCACTTAGCAAATTCAACACAATTACAATTACATCTCAGGTTCAAATCCCTCAATCATAAACTTGAAACAAACACACTACACACAATCTGTTCCAAAATATTGCACTTAGTAATATCATCACAATCATAAATTTGAATCAAACACGACTCGTGTGCCAAACACTCTAATGCAATGCGTATATGCCAAAATGCATGGACTCGGAATTCCGAACCAAAACCCTCCTCGAAGGGCCGTAAATCATAATTGTACCGCCTATCGCAGGCCAAAGTACCAATTATCGAGGTGCCACTTATCACGGGTCTACACGATTTACTAAAAATCGTAAACCATAAACGTACTGCCTATCACGGGCCCGTACCGTTTACCAAGGTGCCACCTATCACAGGTCTGCACGGTTTACTAAAAAGAATGTAAATTGTAAATGTACAGCCTATCACAGGCCAAAGTACTCTTTACCAAGGTGCCACCTATCACGGGTCTACACAATTTACAAAAAACCGTAAATCCTAAATGTACCGCCTATCACGGGCCAAGGTACTATTTACCAAGGTGCCACCTATCACGAGTTTGCACAATTTACAAAAACGTAAATCATTAATGTACCGCCTATCACAGGCCAAAGTACTATTTATCAAGGTGTCACCTATCACGGGTCTGCACGATTTACAAAAAGCATAAAAATGCATGAGCATATACTGACTCCATCCACAACAATCGTTAAGCAAATGCAGATATTAAAAGATTCCCCATTTTTAATATTCATTTAACTTAAACGATTTTCGCAACATACTTTAAGCAAACAGACATTAAGAGATTCCCCATTCTTAATACTCATTTGACTTAAACGATTTTCACAAACACATATTAAGTAAACAAGACATTAAGAGATTCCCCATTCTTAATACTCGTTTAACTCTAATGGTTTTCACGACAACATTAAGTAAATAAGTCATTAAGAGATTCCCCATTCTTAATACTCATTTAACTTAAACGATTTTCAAAACAAACATTAAGTAAATAAGACATTAAGAGATTCCCCATTCTTGATTCTCATTTAACTTAAACGGTTTTCCAAAACAAACATTAAGTAAACAAGACATTAAGAGATTCCCCATTCTTAATTATCATTTAACTTAAACAATTTTCCAACACAAATATTAAGTAAACAAGATATTAAGAGATTCCCCATTCTTAATGCTCATTTAACATAAATGATTTTCAAAACAAACATTAAGTAAACAAGACATTAAGAGATTCCCCATTCTTAATCCTCATTTAACTTAAACGATTTTTACAAACAAACATTAAGTAAATAAGACATTAAGAGATTCCCCATTCTTAATACTCATTTAACTTAAACGATTTTCACAAACTCACATTAAGTAAACAAGACATTAAGAGATTCCCCATTCTTAATACTCGTTTAACTTAATGGTTTTCAAATTCCACACAAAGCAAACTCAAACATATTTTCACATTCAATCCATAATTCACACCAAATCATTTTTCCACACAAACCACATCTCAAATTCTGTAATTATCAATTATGAACACGTCGAATACGACGACACAAATCAACACAATCCATTACTCAAACACAACAAATTTCATTTACTCAAAATCATACATAAATGAGGTAAATTCATTTTTCATGAAACATTCATCAATATCACCAAAACCCCACATTAGAATTTCACCCATAAAGCATTAATTCGTTTTTCCCCAAATCAACGTTTCAACCCTAACATAATCATTTTCCACACAACCACAGATAAGTCCCTAAATGCAAACTAAAAGTTTGGAAGGAGCCCTTACCTTTATGTTAGCTTTCACGTGCGTTTACAGTACCGTGAGTAAGTCCGGTAAAATCTCCGTTCGCAACGTTGCTTCCAAAGTTGGTCCACTAGCACCGTAGCACGGAGGTGAGCAACCTTCCCTTCTATCACTTCTTGAAAGGTGGCTTAGATCTAGATGAAACGGGAAGATTTGTGTTTGACGGTTTTGGAATCCCTAATACCGTTTTTCTTTGTTTTCTAATCAACAAGGAAGTATGGAGCTGAGAAAACCTTGATCTCTTATCCACTAATCCTTGGGTTTCTATTTTTGAACAAAAGGAAGAAAAGAAAACGAAAAATGGAAGGAGGAGAATGGATGGTTTCTCGCGCGCAGAGGAAGAATAAAGAATATTTCATTTTCTCTCCTTTGTCTTTCTTTCCCTTGTTTTTCTTTTCTTTCCTTTTTCTTTCTTTTCTTTCTAATTTCCTTCTTTTTCCCTCCACATAAACATATATACATATATATTAATATATATATATATATATATATTATTTACTTTTAACAAATATCTTCAAAACTAGATCTTTATTAAAATTACCATTTCACCCATAACGCATTAAATTCTTCGTAAAAGATTCACTGCAGTTAATTTAATTTATTTATCGACGAGTAATTCTAATCGGGCATCAAAATATCTTTTTGATCTTATAAATTCCAAAATATTAATAACTTTGGCTAATAAGCCTCCGAGTTCAATACCAAAATATATAAAGTACACTTTAAAATTATGGGTCTTACATCTTGCTTACGAAATCCAATTCTTTCAAACCCACAAGCTTCACTTGCAAATAAGCCAAAAATATAGGAAGTCTTCATCCCAACTTTTCGCATGTTGTGCATTCGCCAAATATCATAATATGTCATCTTTATTTGTGCCCAGAACATACCCATAAATTGGTCATCCAACAATTTATGGTTATGTGCACCGTGCAAAAATTCCATGTACCAACGTCCACTTTTTGCTTCAATGTGGACACAATATTTTGCTTCACAACCACATCTTGCGCGCGCTTTTGGTACACACTTTCGACTTGTAGATGCAATAGTTTTCTCTTCTTTTGTACCTTTTCAGTAACAAACAAAGGTCTGTTGTGTTATTGCACCATTTTTGTTTCTCATAACTTTGATTTTTCTTGCAGCAAAACCAAGGAAACTAGCATACCAATTGTAAAATGTGAGCGCCACACCAACATCTAAAAATGGTATTTTATTAAATCTTCTGGAGTTAATTCTTGGAAACATAAGGCTGAAATGTCTTCCAAACAATTAACAGCAACTACCTTCTCAAAACTACATCCACCTACACCTTCATTTGTACTTTCCTATGTACCTTTATCTATGATAGGATCTTCACTTTCATATCCAACATCATCTTGTTCAAACTCATTCTCCGACAACAAAAGATTTTCCAATCCCTAAATAAAAATTAGGTAGTGATCATTTTTAACACAATCCAATATCTAACATAATAAATACAATAACATACACTCGTGTGTCGAATCGGCTTTATCCACATTTGATTCGGAATGAAGGTTTGCCATTTTTGATTTTAGGAACTTATAACTCCTTCACAATTAAATATGTTTCATATAATCAATCAATTACTCAAAATATCAAAAAGTCGTTTTAATACAATCAAGAAGTCACTTGCAACTCCTCCATACCAAAATATCTCAAGATTAATCAAAAATATTACAAGCCTTACACCAAAAATACTAAACATTTGCACAATTGCATACTACAAGTTTATAGCAACTATGTATCAACACATAAATACAAGTACAACTCAAGCGTTACACCTATTATATATCGTTTAGACCAATTTAATTATAGCCGTCGATATATTATTAAATAATTTGAATGGTAAAGATGAAGTTATACACATCACAATATTGCTATGTATTATTCACACTAAATCTGTTTTTCTTCTTCCTTCACTTGAAAATACTCTTAGATGAAAATCAAAGCTAACTCAAATTTATATTTTTCTAGAATGCTTTGTAGAGAGAAACTAAGATTGTAAGAACCCACTTTTTTACTATTCATCCTACCTAATTTTCATACTGATGGAAAAGAAGCTTTTTTTTTTTTTAAATAAATAAACCACTTCTTAATTTTTAATGTGTTTATTTTATAATTTTTATAAGTTACGAGGAACTACTAAATTTTTCATATATATTGTGGAGGAACCTATAAATAATGAGATAATTGGATAAAACCCCTCAATACTAGGTAAAGTTTATAGAAAATTTTACCTTGTACCCCTCCTTTATCCATATACCCCAAAAAGATAAGGAAAATACTTAAATACACTCGTATATATAAAAATTTATTATTTTTTATTTCTTCATTTCATCTATATATTTTTTGGTAGTTGTTTGATTTTTTCTAAAATATCTTTTAAATTAATTTTTTTGTTTTATTTTTTTTATTAGATTAGTATTTATTTCATTTATTTGATTTTAACTATTTTTTGTTACGGAAATGATTCATATGACAACTTATCGTAGAAGGCCATAATTTATGATGTATTAATTATTTATGATATATTATTATTTAACATATATTTATGGTGTGTTAATTATTATTTAGAGTGTATTAAAAGAAATGACGTGTACCGAAAAACTTGGCTGAAGTTATCCTGAAATGGAAAATGTTTCGCTAATATTTTTATAATATTAATATTAATTATAATTATTCATATACAATCGGTGTCAAATATATTTGTAGTATTGACGTATGTTTTATCCAATAAGAGTAGCGATTTATCCATATTTCTTAACATTTATAAAAATAAGAAAATTAAAAAAATAAAATAAAATAATGGTGTGTACCAGAAATATTTTAGGGAAAGTATTTCGGAAACACCTTCTATACCGAAAATATTTCGAATGAAGTTTTTTAGTAGTACATTTTTTCACTTCTATACCAGAATTTTTTTTTAAAATTTTTCTGGTTACAACATTCTATACTGAAAAACTTGAAAAAAGTTTTCCAGCAATAATGTTTATACCGGAAATCTTTTTTCTGATTTCAGAAAAGATTAAATGATGGAAACAAACTTTAAATTTATAAAATAATTAAAATAAAATTAAGAGTATAATTTGCGTTTTCAAAAAATTATAAAGGTATAGGTATAAAAATAGGGTACATAGTAAATTTTTCAAATTTATAGATCCAACATGAACCAAAACTTATAGAGGTCGAAGCTAAATGGACCCACATTTCAAGTTCCTATCTTTCAATCTCAAAAACAAAAAAGAAAGAATTTGTGTGTGTGTTGCCACGTCACCATCATAGCTTCTCTACCAAATCCAAAACCAAAGTTTTAATTTTTCTTCAAATCATAAATACCCCATTAAATTTGTGTATTTATCTTTTGACCTTACCATTGATTTTCATAGAAGATTTCATGGGAAAATTCATTTCGATGTTCAGCTTCCAGTGAGAGATTGGTGTCGACAGCGAGAGATGGAGATTTGGTTGAAGCAAAGAAATTTTTCGAATTCAATCAATGTCTTGCAAAGTACTCAACTTCAAACGAGGTTTTTTCATATATACCTTTTTCATTTGTTTTTTTTTTTTTTTTGCTTTTTA
>JBBPBT010000770.1:105360-162663 GCA_037974875.1 Cicer bijugum | reverse complement strand
ATTCCCCCCCCCCCCAAATGTGGCTTCCACATGATATTGCTAGTGTATGATACCTTTAAAAAAACAAAAGTATACAAAACAAAAATGTGAAAGATTTGAGAACCTAAATAATACAACAAAAATTAAAACATATAGGAAAATACAAAAGGAAAAAACAACAAAAAGGAAAGAAAAAAATAAGAAACCCTATTTTATAGAAAAAAAGACCGTAAAAATCAATATATGTAATAATACTTCTGTCTCGTTTTACATAAAAGAAATGAGGAAACAAAAAACTCAATTTAAACATCTTTACAAAAAAAAAATATGTGAATTCCTAATTTACAACCGTAAAAAATTTTAGAAACATTCAACTCAAACACTACTTTTATAAACAATAAATAGGGGAACAATGAGAAAAGATAAATAGAGTGAAGACTAAAGAGATGGAAGTTGTTGTTGTTTTGCGAAGCAATGAGTTTTACAATCTAGGGTTTGATTGTGCGAGGGTGTGGTTCTAATTTCTTAGAACTATGAAGAATGAACTATATTTGGTGGTGGATGACAGTAGCATGAAGGTTTTCATGAGAGAGAGAAAGAAAGATAGAAAGATAGATAAAGAGAGAGAATATTGATAATGACTATGAATGGAATGATGACTATAGATTGTCGAACATAAACTTACGACTTAGTCTTTGATAGATTCGTATTAAGTTAGATAGTTTTTTTTTTTTTAAATATACAAGTTTTTTTAAATTTACAAATGTCATATTATAAGCTATAAAAAAATCATTTAGGTCTACCAACTGAGTTATACTTAACTAAATGCGTACAATATTTTTATTACTATTATTATATATGTATTAGATTTTGAATTTGTAAGTTAAATTTTAAATTTGCTTACCTTTTAATAATTTAATCATATTATGCTATATTAATTTTTTTTACATATTTAAATATATTATAATAAAATTGAATTAAAATATAATGTCATATAAAGTCAAATTCTTTAAAATGCCGTGTTAAATCTAAAATAAAATACTTATTTTTATTGACCTACTTGAAGTAGCAATAAATGTCACAAGAAATCGAGTTTGAATTGTGACCCCTTTTTTAAAATTTTAATTCTAGCACTTAATTTAATATACTCAAGAATAATTTTGGTAATAAGAGGTTAAATAACTAGAACATTTTAGATGGGTTAAGATTAGAAATAAAGTAATTAAGTGAAATAGCAAGTGATGTGTGATTTATGAATACTAAATAAATAAAAGAGAAGGGATAAGAATATTACACATATTATATTGGTTCACCCAACTCGGATTATGTTCAATTCTCATAATCTATAAGATTTCTACTAATATGCTCAACACATAATGTTTTGTCTTTGCATTTTCTTTCTTGATCGCACTTAACCTGTAACACTCTGATTTTCAAAGCGATGGTGTATTTTTTTTTCAAAAGAAATTAAAATAAAGCAGAGAAATAAATGAGGTAATACATTTGGATAAATAGTTAAGTCATTAAACTTTACAAGCAACGGAAAAGTTCCTCGAAATATGAATCCCAAATATTTACACATCAAAAAGTGGGACATGTAACTCATCGATAATAACATGTCAAGCTGACAATATTAGTATAGGTACAGTCTTCCGTTTTAAAATAAACATAATTCAAAAGAAAGACATTTGTTCCCTCTATGTCAACCTAATCTGATCATTCAATACACCAAAAACTATAAGCCCTGAGTGATCTCCACGCGCCCCGTAAGATCCTCCTAACATAGCTCCAGTCAAGCATTCCCATCCGTAGGGTACGGACCGGTAGGATTGTCCTGGTTCTCATCTGAGGGCAAAACCCATATTTCCACAATAGTTGTAAAGGGTCACCAACCGAAATTAACAGTTAACACATAACATTTATGTTTTTAAATGCACAAATAACCTTTTCAACTTAGCATGCATCTTAAAAGGGTTTCCCATATGCTAAAAGTTCATATAATGCTTGCCAAATGTAAATGAAATCAAAATAAAATTCTCAATTCATCAAGTAATACATAACTGACCAAAATATTGATACATCAATTGAGCAATCGATTATCTAACTCAAAGTCAAAATTTATACTAAGTCAATCGATTGGGCCAATCGATTTCCAGAAATTTTTTAGTGAAAACTGAACTCTGGGCTTAAATCAATCGATTGGGGAAATCGATTGAATGAAAAACTGAGCCCTTGTATTGAAGCCAATCGATTTACCAAATCGATTTCGTCAATTTTGCTGAGCTCCAATCGATTTGCTAAATCGATTTCTTAAATGGTTTTGAAAAACATATTACAAAATCGATTGGGTAAATCGATTTTGTCAAATTTGCAAAGTCCCTGTAACTCATCAAATCGATTGGGGAAATTGATTTCCCTACATGTTCTTCCAAAAATACCTAAACTAACTCAATCACATTCATACGCAACTCTAACACATAGCACTTAGCAATTTCTACACGATCACCACGACATTATGAGCTTCGAAATAGTTTTGCAATCAAACATGCTATCACACAATTCCAAAACATAACTCTTAGTGATATCATCACAATCATAAATTTGATTCAAACACACTTACACATAATTTCAAAACATAACGCTTAATAGTTACAATGCAATACCCACACGGACAAGATAAACCAACAAATCACATGGCATCACCTTGACTCGACAATCCTAACATAGACAAGATGAACCAACAAATCACATGACATCACCTTGACTCGACAATCCCAATACAGACAAGATGAACCAACAAATCACATGGCATCACCTTGACTCGACAATCCCAACACAGACAAGATGAACAAACAAATCACATGGCATCACCTTGACTCGACAATCCCAACACGGACAAGATGAACCAACAAATCACATGGCATCACCTTGACTCAACAATCCCAACACAGACAAGATGAACCAACAAATCACATGGTATCACCTTGACTTGACAATCCCAACACAGGCAAGATGAACCAACAAATCACATGGCATCACCTTAACTCGACAATCCCAACACAGACAAGATGAACCAACAAATCACATGGCATCACCTTGACTCGACAATCCCAACACAGACAAAACTCAAATATATTCACAAATTTATTACACAATTCACGCCAAAGCACAAAAATTCATTTCTCCACAAAATCATTTTCACGACGACATTAAGTAAACACAGATATTAAGAGATTCCCCATTCTTAATGCTCATTTAACTTAAATGATTTTCAAAACAAACATTAAGCAAACAGAAATATTAACGGATTCCCCATTCTTAATACTCTTTTAACTTAAACGATTTTCACAAACAAACACACATTAAGTAAACAAGACATTAAGAGATTCTCCATTCTTAATACTCGTTTAACATAATGGTTTTCAAATTCCACACAAAACAAACTCAAACATACTTTCACATTCAATCCATAATTCACACCAAAACACATCAATTCGTTTCTCAACAAAATCATTTTCACGACGACATTAAGTAAACGCTGATATTAAGAGATTCCCCATTCTTAATACTCATTTAACTTAAATGATTTTCAAAACAAACATTAAGCAAACAGAAATATTTAGAGATTCGCCATTCTTAATACTCTTTTAACTTAAACGATTTTCACAAACAAACACACATTAAGTAAACAAGACATTAAGAGATTCCCCATTCTTAATACTCGTTTAACTTAATGGTTTTCAAATTCCACACAAAACAAACTCAAACATACTTTCACGTTCAATCCATAATTCACACCAAAACACATCAATTCATTTCTCCACAAAATCATTTTTACACACAAACTCAAATTCTATTATTATCAATTATGAACACGTCGAATACGACGACACAAATCAACACAATAAATTTTATTTATTCAAAATCATACATAAATGAGGTAAATTCATTTTCCATGAAACATTCATCAATATAACCAAAACCTAACTCTAGGATTTTACCTATAAAACCTTAGATTCATTTTCCCCCAAATCAACACTTTAACCCTAACAAAATACTTTTCCACACAACCACATATAAGTCCCTAAATGCAAACTAAAATTTTGGAAGGAGCCCTTACCTTCACGTTAGCTTTCACGTTCGATTACGGTACCGCGAGTAAATCCGGCAAAATCTCCGCTCGCAACGTCACTTCCAAAGTTGGTTCCCTAGCACCGTAGCGTGGTAGTGAACAACTTTCCCTTCTATCTCTTTGCGAAACGAAGCTTAGATCTAGATGAAACAGGGAGGTTTGTGTTTGACGGTTTTGAAATCCCTAACTCTGTTTTTGAATCCGGGAAGAAGGAAGAAGCTGGAAACTTATTCCTACTCACCCACAATCCTTGGGTTTCTACTCTTGAACAAAAGGAAGCAGCAAAAATGGAGGTAGAAGGAAGAAGACTCGCGAGGCAGGGAGGAAGAAGAAGAAGTTCACGCGAGCTGAAAGGAAATGATTTTCTTTTTCTTTTCCTTTCTTCCTTTTTCCGTCCTTTATATTTCCTTTCTTTTCCTTTCCATTTCCTTTTTCCTCTTTTCCTTCCAAACATACACATATATATATTACTAATAATAATATATAATATATATATATATAATAATTAAACTTAAACCAATAAATATCTAACAACTCTCACATCCATCACTTCACTCACATCTCCAACTATTTTGATAAAAATATCTACTCTCGTCGCAACTCAATTGTCAAATACAATTTTCAACAACCTGAGATATTTTTGAACAAAACTGCCCAGAATTATATTCTTCGAAACATAAATAAATTATTCTTTGACAAATAATTTCAATCCAATTTCCAAAAATATATTTTCGGCCTTTAACTCACTAAATACCGAAAACTGGGTTAAAAGCCTAAGCAATTTAACAAAAAATACCTTAAAATTGTATAATTTAGGATTTAAAATTAAGGGTCTTACATAACCAATTGCAACTTTTACCTTTCAACCCACACAGGATTTTTACAATCACTTTTCAAACCAGAAAAGATTTTTACACACACTAAATGTAACATAAAAGATAAACTTAAGTTATAAATAAAGTGTATGATAAAAAGTATTTGGGATGAATCTCAACTCTATGTTTGAGATTTACTAAAAGCCATATCTCTGGAAGAATGATCCACGAATATAAAGAAGAGAGCTTGGAATTTTGTTTAAGAGAAAAGTTTCACAACTTGAGCTTTTAGAAGAACAATTGTAAATATATTGTTAAGTGAACTATTGTCTTCATCTTCTGATTGATCTTTGTTTTATAGATGAAGAGATGCTTAGAATATTCAGTTTAATTAGAATATAACCAATGGTTAATCTTCCTAATTGTCAATTATTTTATTTGAAACAAGCTTCTTATTTGCAATTTTGTCAAGAACGTTCTTCTTTAATTCATTATTCATTGTGTCTCATAGGAAACTAGGGCACAAAGGATGAATATGTCTATTGAGACAATATTGAGTCAGAAGCATGCACATATGTCATGTTAATAGTGTTTTTTACAGTGCACTTGAGTAATCAATCTGAAGATCAAAACTGCAGATCAATCTACATGTGTTTTTTGCAAGTACACCTTTATTATTTAACTCCTTGAGGCTTGTTCACTTTTGGGTGGTCTAAGTGCGAATTTTATCAATCCAGGACATGATTTCAGTGATCCCAAAACTGATTCAGTTGTCTCTTGACTTTTAATAAGACAACGAGACTATTCTGCAATCATTTTATCATTAATCTTATTTGACATTCATTTGAAGAATATCATGATTATTTAAAAATGACCATGAATTATTTAAAAATGACCATGTGATCTTTGATGGGGAGTATGACCTCAGTTTAACAGAAAATTGTGAAGAATAATGCCTTTTCCAACAATATGCTAAACAGTTTACTAAATTGAAAATTTATTAAATAAAAGATATATCAAGGTCCCAAAAATCAATTCTACAAGAAGATAAACAAGAACACTAATTGGCTAATAGAATGCAGCAGATACAAGTTTTCATTCAACATATAGATTCATATACAGGCATGCTAATAATAACAATTCATGTAAAATCAATTATTGCAGAATTTAACTATTTCATGCATTCACAATTAATCATATAAGCAATGCAGAAATAAAAGAGATAAGGGAAGGAAAATGTACACAGTAATTTTTATACTAGTTCGATCATCGATGTGACAGCCTACATCCTATCCTAAGATCAACTGATCTTAGCCTTCTCAATAGAATCTTGTAGAGTCGTTTTACAGATGTTCCAGCAGCCCTGCCTATCAATCTTAAAACACTCTCCATATTCTATCCTTATCTCCTTAAATCCCAGAGTTTATCTCCCATAAACTCTTCCAAGATTTCAGTTCAGTGTCTTCTTGATGAAGTCCCTCAACACAGAAGATCACTACCAGTTTCAACTGGATTTCTCAATGTTATTTGATTATAGAATTCGTTTACAGAAATTCTAAAACAGAAATATACAGAAATTTCTATTGCTGTCTTCTTCTCAAATGTTCTTTCTCTTTGCAATCTTTTTCAGTCTTTGTTGATCATGAATGATGAAAGTTCAAGTTTGAAAAAGCAATGTTCAAAGTTATTTCAATGAGAGAAAGTGATATCAGAATATTATGAGTTATGTCAATGTTATGATCGTTATGATTGTTATGATTAATTTTTGGAAGAAGTTAATGAAAACAGTTTATATAGTTTCAGACAAAACAACAGATGAATCGATTTGCCCAATCGATTCATTAAAGTTATAAAGCATGCTCAATCGATTTACCCAATCGATTTCGCGAATGTTGTTTTTCTTGAATCTTGAAACTACATAAACTAATCGATTTACCTAATCAATTATTTTAATGCATTCTTCAGAATTGAATAACAGTTCATATTTGAATCGATTTGCATAATCAATTTATGATGTTTTGTTCCAACAACGAGATCAAAACAATTGATTTACTCAGTCGATTCAAACATTTACATAATCGATTTGGCCATGTGCTAAGTCTTCTCTGTTACTAAAACTTTTGTTCCAATCGATTGTGCCAATCGATTTCACTGGTCACTGGGACTCAGTGGTTTTCAACAAATCGATTTGCCTTATCGATTTGGCTAATCACAGAGAGTTAGCTTAAATCATATTAGTCGATATGCCTAATAGATTATGGACTTATGTTTGAAGAACAGTTTATCAGTTGGTTCATTCAATCAATTTACCAAATCGATTGATGCCAAACTTGTTACAAAAGAAATAGTTCAATGAATTGTGCCAATCGATTGTGTTTGTCTCAAACCAAGTTTATTTTCAAACTTATTTTATGAAATCGATTTGCCTAATCGATTTGTCAATAAATGGCTTGGCTCTGTAACTCTCACAATCGATTTAAACAATCAGAATAATCTTGTGATTTGAACAATCGATTAGCCTGCAAAACGGCATGCTACTGACTTGCACACTTTATTTTCAATAATTGTGCAAATCGATTTGTCTAATCGATTTCCTAATCACAGAATTCACAATTTGAAACAACCCTATTACAAAATCGATTTCGCAAATCGATTTGCTAAGTCAATTTTCCAACTTTTGTTGATTCCTTGAGTTCCAAGCAATTGTCTCAAGTTCGTAGGGTTGAGTTGTGGTTCTTGAAATTTTACTCAGTTTAAAATGTTAGATTTGTCACATGATGTATGTTTGTCAATAATATCAAAAATGGACTTATGACTAACAATCTTGCATTAATATGTATACTTCAACATATCATGAATTAACTTATTTTTTTATTTTATTTTTTTGTCAAAATAAATACATTCAAAAACACAAGTTAATAATTAATAAGATCATCATTATAATTGACAAATATAATTAAATGTTTCATTACCTGCAAAACATTTATTAGAGATTTTGTCCCAACACTATTATATATGTTTTTAATCTATATAAAACTTTAAAATCTAATATTCAGTTCTTATAAAATTTTCTTCGACTTTTAGTACCCAAAATATTTTTTTGTAAGCATTTCATATTCTCTGTTGTTAAGTTAACATGTATATCCTTCAAATTTTTTAATAATATTTCACACACATATTTAAAATATTTCAAGAATATTTCTTATTGGAGTCAAACCAAGTGCTAATGAAAGCTAAGATCCATATCTATATCTTTCATGAAGACACCAGAACCAAATTCATACTCAAAAGATGAGAAAATTGCAAAATACGTCAGACAACAGATGTTGTGCGCCTGGAGTGCGCCCTGCGCACCTGAAGCGCATTTCCAGCAATATAGTATTGTCAATACGCACCCAGAGTGCAAAGACCGTGCCTGGGGCGCGTGACGCGCATTAGCATTCATAGAAACACAATTTTTTACTATTTAGGGATCTTTTTGACTCTTGGGAAGTTGGGAGACTTGTGCCCTAGAATAGAAACTAAAAGACGACCGTTTCTAACGCCATTGGAGAAGTTTTATCAAGAATCATTCATGAATCCTTCTTGTATCTCTTCTCTAATCCCTAACTTTTGTATCTCTGTCATGAGTAACTAAACCCTATTTGTTAGGGATGAGTGTAATCAGATGAAACCCTTATTTTTCTGATTTGATTTCCAATTATATGAATGAGTTTATTGAATTATTTTTCTCATCTTTGTGTTTAATGCTTTTTATTGCTAGATCAACATTAAAATGTTCTACGATTTGTGTTTTGAAACGGAAGTGGACTTTACGAATGCTTGAGATGAGAAATTCATGAATTTGTAGTCTAGGGATAGATGTAGGTCATGAAACCAATTAAATTATTTGCAAAGCAATAGTTTACAAGAGAATTTCTATACGGTAATGTTTAATTCTGATCTTAAATCTACTAAAGAATTAGGGGTTACTTTGGAATTAAAGATTCTGTCACTAAGACATTAGGGCCAGTCCTCAGCTGAACTTATCTTTGATCCAAAAGTTGAGAAAAATGCGAAAGCAAATCAAAAAGTGGTATGCTGGAATTGAATGTTTGTGAGGTTGGACTGGCTCAAGGGATGTTGCTCTCAAAACAGATAAAAGGTGTTATCGCCGTTGGGATAAAGAAGGGGATGACAACTCTAAATATACAACCCCAAGTAGCCCCTATCAAATTACTAAAGCATACTAGTTGTAACCTTTGTGGAGGAGCACATAAAACTGGAGTTTGTGAAGCACTGGATGACAATGAGGTAGAAGAACTAGAACAGGTGAATTTTGTGAGTAATAACAACAGGCATAATAATCCCTACTCTAGTACGTACAACCCTGTTTGGAGAAATCATCCAAATTTTTCCTAGAGAGATCAGCAAGGTGGATCTCAAGGTCAAGAAGGAGCTCAAACAAACGAATTTCCACTTAGAAAGGCTTCTTGGGGAGTGCTATAGAGAAAATCACGACAATTACCAGTTCCTTCATTGAAGAGTTAATATCCATCCAGAAAAATCACTTTGCATCCATAAAGAATCTGGAGACTCAAGTGGGTCAACTTGCTCAACAAATGGCACAAAGAAAGTCTGGAAATCTTCCTAGCGACACAGTTCCGAATCCACGAAACAATGTTAATGCAGTGACCACGAGGAGTGGCAAGGTGAGTGATCAAGTTCCACCTGAAGCCAAACAGAGTAGAAGTACTCTAACTTCAACCCACCTAGAGGAAATGGCCACACCGACATCAATTGAGGATCACATCGCTTTTGAAAAGGAGCAAGAACATATGGAACAATAAAGGGAACCACTACCAAAACCAGTAATTCAACTTCCATTCCCTCAAAGATTAAGGAGGGAAGAAACTGAAAAACAATTTGGGAAGTTTCTTGATGTTTTTAAAAAATTACATATTAACATTCCTTTTGCAGAAGCACTAGAGCAGATGCCAACATATGCCAAGTTCATGAAGGAGATTCTGTCGAAAAAAAGAAAAATCAGCAGTGAAACAGTTATGCTTACCCAGGTAGAGGTAAACTTTTATTTTTGGCAGTCTTATTTTTGTTATTTGGATGTGTTTCTTTCTAATTGTGTGTAAACGTGCACTATGATGAAGAATTATTAACAACTTGCATTTGGTCTTAAGTTTTATGTTTGACATTTTGAAATTTAAACTATATTTCTTTGCTCATATCATTGCTCAATTCGATAAGTTTCACTAATTCATGCATTGTTGATTATTGCTTGGTTGTTGAAGTCTAACTCGCATTTAAAAAAAAAACACTAAATAAATTTTGTAGTGCCATGTTTGGCATCATTTAGATAATTCATACTATTTCTTATTATCCTAGCTGTGAGCTTTTGAGCCTAAACACTTAAATTCTTTGTTGTGTGATTATCTAGACGTGTATTATCCCTTCAGAACTTGCACTAATTCAAACTTGCATCACTTGTAATTTATGCATACATTGAGGCAATTTTATTTGGTCGTTTGAGCATTTCTGACTACCCTATGAAAATGTTATACTTTGCTAGCCCCTTTGAGCCTTGCCCCTTTATTTCGGTTACTAGCCACATTACAAAACAAAAATCCTACTTCAATTACATCACCTTACTTGGAGTTAGGTAGAAATTTTGTCATGTCTTGATCAAATTCTAAGTTTGGGGTTGCTCATGGGATAGCAACCTTTTAAGTTTGGGGTGGTGATTCTCACAAAAAAAAAATAAAGAAAAAAAAAGAAACAGAAAAAAGAAGAAAAGAAGAAAAAAAAACGATAAATAATATCTTCTTGGTTCTTTTGTCAATGTTTGAGAATCTCCATAATGAAAAGGTGAAGAAAAAAAAAATGGTAGAATAATTTGGAAATATATGCCTAACTCCAAGTAGTAAAAAAGCCTACTATCCCAAAATGTCATACCCTTACCTAAGCCCCATTACAACCCGAAAGTCCTCCAAAAATCTATGTGTTTGCTCCATTGTGATTGCTAACTAGAATTTTTTCAAGCCTATGGTAGTGTGATGCATGCTCTAGGATTTGAGTGATAAATTCATAACCCTTCTAAACACTTGAGAGAAATTTTGGTGAGATTGTGTGAAGAGCGAGTTGAATTTGATAAATGAATGCCAAGCTGTACAAACCTTGTTATTTTTGTAAGCAACCATAGAGTATGATGGATGTTTTGTATTAGCTGAAACTTTGAGAATTGAGTTTGATTTGAATTGAGAAATTGAGTTTTAGTTTGCTTTTAACTGCACCAAATATGAAATTAATTGTTGCTTGGGGACAAGCAATAGATTAAGTTTGGAGTTATGATGACTCTTCATCATATGCATAATTTTTATTGATTTTAGTCTTATTTATCTTTAATCATTAGTTAATTTAATGAGTTATTTGATATATATTGTTGATTTTAGTTATTTGATTTAATGAAATGTTTTTGTTCTTATTTGCTTAATTAAATAGAGATTTTTCGTAGTTTGGCGTTGTTACTTTGTTTTAGTGCAGTGTTGAATTTTGGTGAGAAATCAACATGACCTATGTAGAGTATTGCAGCCATATCTGGAGTTGTAGTTGTCCTATTGGAGTCAAACCAAGTGCTAATGGAAGCTAAGATCCATATTAATATCTTTTATGAAGACACCAAAACCAAATTTAGACTCAAAAGATGAGAAAAATGCAAAATACGTCAGACAGCAGATGTTGTGCGCCTCGAGCACGCCCTGCGCGCCTGAAGCGCATTTCCATCCATTCAGTACTGTCAATACGCGTCTGGAGCGCAAAGATCACGCCTGGGGCGCGTGATGCGCATCAGCATTCATAAAAACAAAATTTTTTACTGTTTAGGGATCTTTTTGACACTTGGGAAGTTGGGAGACTTGTGCCCTAGCATAGAAACTCAAAGACGACCGTTTCTAACGCCATTGGAGCAGTTTTATCAAGAATCATTCATCAATCCTTCTTGTAACTCTTCTCTAATCCCTATCTTTTGTATCTCTGTTATGAGTAACTAAACCCTATTTGTTAGGGATGAGTGTAACCAGATGAAACCCTTATTATTCTGATTTGATTTCCAGTTATATGAATGAGTTTATTGAATTATTTTTCTCATCTCTGTGTTTAATGCTTTTTATTACTTGATCAACATTAAAATGTTCTACGATTTGTATTTTGAAACGGAAGTGGACTTTACGAATGCTTGAGATGAGAAATTCATGAATTTGTAGTCTAGGGATAGATGCAGGTCATGAAACCAATTAAATTAGTTGCAAAGCAATAGTTTACAAGAGAATTTCTATACGGTAATGCTTAATTCTGATCTTAAATTTACTAAGGAATTAGGGGTTACTTTGAAATTAAAGGTTCTGTCACTAAGACATTAGGGCAAGAATAATAAAGAGAATTCGGTAACAATTCAATAAAGGAATTCAATAACTAGGATCAAATTAGACACCAAGGTTGGATTCGAAGTGAAACTCATCCCTGATATTTTTCTCGTCATAAAAGAACAATTTTATTACTGTTGTTAATTTCAAATATTATTTCAATCAACTTGGGAACCTTTTGTTCAATTTTAGTAATTAAATATAATTCAATAGTAAAACGCAATCCTTGAGTTCGACACTCGGTACTACCGTTTTATTAATACTTGCAATGATTCAGTACACTTGCTGAAACGCTATCAAGTGGCGTCAAACCGAATGTAAGTCATTTTAAAACATTTGGGTGCATCAAATATGTTCATATACCAAAACCAAGAAGAACCAAGCTTGATAACAAAAGTTGTAAGGCACTATTTATTGGTGTCAGTGAAGAATCCAAGGAATACAGGATATACAATCCCAACTCTAAAAATATCATTATCAGCCGAGATGTTGTGTTCGAAGAAAATAATACTTGGGATTGGGGAAGGAATGAAGACCATGTGAATATGACTTCAAATGTACTCATGTGGGAAAATGATGGTGAAACTACTGAGGAGGAGTCTTTCCTTGAAATAGCAATGCCATGAATAGCAAAGGATCGCAAACCCGAGGATGGTTATTCAAACCTTTAACTTAGACTTGAGCAAAAGAAAGAGAAAATGTATAGAATAACACACACAACTTTTATACTGATTCACCCAATGAAGGCTACGTCCAGTCCTCACACACTTGTGAGATTTCACTAATTTTCAAACTGATCAACCTCTCATAGAGGATGATTACACTTTGTGTAGTCTTTAACCTCACCAAGCTTACAATCAAGTTTCAACTATTTCCAAGTGTACCTCACGTGGAAATTACAAATTGATATGTGTATGATAGTTTCTTTTCTCTTAAACACTTTCTAGAAATATATTTCAAAGATCTAGTGAAAGATTATAGAAAGTATAAGGAGATTATGGATATTGTTCTTGATAGCTTTAAGATACTTGATCTTTTTATGCAATGTTATTGTGTGTTTAATGATGAAGAGTTTTCTGCCTTTTATAGAAGTCTTATGATGATCCTTCCATGTGTCATGCTCTTTATGACCGTTGGAATTCATTACAAAAGATCCAATGTCTTTCATCTTATTTACAGAACTGCCATCCAGCTGTCCTTGGACTGGCTGAGGCCATCCTCGAGTAGGTGGATTAACCTCCTTGGAACTTGATCTTGAGTTGTCCTTTTCTTTTCTCATTCTTCAAAACATATAAGTTTGTTTCTTTGACTTTGTGAGCTACAACCTTTCAGAAAGTTGAAGGACTAGGTTGATTTCAACTTTTAAGAGTGATGTTGACAATAGAGAACCATCCTCTTACATAGGACTGCCATCCTCTTGCATGTGAATCATAATTTATTTCTTTAAGAGATATAAAGGCTTCTATTTTTGGCTTGTTTGTTGTTGACTTTCTGTGGATTGACTCTTCGTTGTTTTCATTCATACAAGAATGATAAATAGGTGTAATTTTAGCCTTTGCACATGATAGGATGGGTTGCTTTTAACATCTGGGAATGATGTGGACATTATAGAATCGTCCTCCATCCTAGTACTTCCATCCTCTTACCTAGAACTGGTCATCCTCGTACCTATTCCTTTGGCCTTTTAACTTATTTATTTCAAATTTTTTATTTATTCATTCTTTAATACTGTTGTATCTTTCTTTAATGAATAAAAAACATTTGTTTCGGTGATGATGAGTATTTTGCAGATTTGAAGTTTCATCCTCTTCGCGATGCCATCCTTAGGAATTTTCATCCTCTTGATTTGAATAAGATTTTTCTTCTTTTCGTCTTAATGATTGATAACCTGTTTTCTTATATGAATTCACTCAAGAGCACATATTAGTCATTAACTACAATCCTAATCTACTTAGTAATTTTGTTATCATTAAAATCATTTGAGAGATTTTGTCTCAACAATCTCCCCCTTTTTGATGATGACAAAATTATTTAGATTATGATTTTAAATATGACAAGTTTATGAGATAAAATGTTTATGCTCCCCCTCAATCATATGTGTAATAATTTTTAAAATTAGAAATAATTACACCCCCTAGACATATGCCAAAGTTTTGAAATATTACAAAAGATGGTTCAAAACGGCATATACATTAACAAGCACAACATAGGATTGAAATAGTGGTTTCAAAAAGTATTCTCTTAAACAAAAAGTTGATAATAGGATGATCATAATCTATCTCCCCCTTAATTTGTCAACAATCAAAATAATGGAAAAATAAGAGAAATAATTTCATAACCAATATTATTCAGAGATTGATGCACATGTAACAACAAATAGTTTTTTTTTATAAAAAAATTCAAAAAGATCCTCCTAAAGAGGTTGGAGATGTAACCTTTGGAGTAGGAGAAGGTTGGAGTTTGAAATGTTGTGACTGTTAGAGGAAGATGAATGAGGAAGATGAAGCAGGAAGATGAGGAAGCCATTGAATATGTATTAATGATGATAGAGGGTAGGTTATGGGAAACGTGATAAAGGTTGTAACACCCCGTTTTTCAAAGCGATGGTGTATTTTTTTTTCAAAAGAAATTAAAATAAAACAGAAAAATAAATAAGGAAATACCTTTGGATAAATATTTAAGTCATTAAAATTTACAAACAGCGGAAAAGTTTCTCGAAATATAAATCCAAAGTTTTTACACATCAAGAAGCGGTACATGGAATCCATCTAAAATAACATGTCATGATGACAATATTAGTACATGTACATTCTTCCAATTTAAAATAAAAATAACCCAAAAGAATGACATCTGTTCCATTCAACATGATTTTGTCCGAACTGTAATAGCGCTCCCCGCGACTTGCACTTAAGGTTATCCTAATGCACAAGCAATCAACCAAAGTTCTCAAGGTCCACTGAGTTTTCCGTATTTTCCTATAACTTTGCTCTTATTGACGAATTGCAATCACCCAAGACTATGTCACGTAGTCTCATATATATTCACCTTGTACGGAACATCCATCTAGTACCAAACCTAAACACTAAGTATGACACCGACACATTGAGTACAATATATTATTACCTAATGATAGGGCTTCCAACCCATACCAAGAATGACCTTGTGTTATTGTAGAGGTAAACAAATCAAATCAATCGAGAAATCTCTATTATGGACGATTACTTAGCAATGTAAACATGTAATATTTTTAGTCAAAGTCTTAGCAGGCGTAAAACAACCATATCAAAAGGGTAGTGACGACACAAATAACTTCCAACGATTCACACAATCCATAGTAATGAAGGAATGGGTTGCCCCCGAATCAGAAAGTGCAGTTAGAGGGTTACCTGTAATCGCACAGTCCCATTGAATCAGATTGCTAGATGAATTTCTAGCTTCAGCACCGATGCAATAAATATGTCCTCTAGTAGTAGGAAGAGTAGTCCTAGTTACATTCATTATTGGCTCCACCTTCGGAGCCTTGCAATTCTTTGCAAAGTGCCCTGGTTTATGGCAATTGTAGCAAGTTGGATTGTTAAAGATACAAGCATTAGCATAATGTCCCTCTTCTCCACATCGGAAACATCGTATCGCTTGTCCCACTTGTCTCCCAAAGTCTTGGTTCCCTTGGCGATTCTGCCCACCGTTGTTATTCTGTGGTCGATTATAAGGTTTAGCAAGTTCTTTCCCCTTGTTGTTCTGATATTTCACCCGACTGGGCCCTCCTGTACTAAAATTCCCTCATCGACTAGCCCTCTTATTCTTCATATCCACAACTTCCCTACATTTTTCCACAAGAACTTGGAAACATTGAATTCCCAAGGGTAAGACAGAGTCTTGAATCTCGTACTTTAGTCCGTCTTGGAAACGATGACACAAGAATGGCTCATCAATCTCTTCACGGAAAAATCTGAAATGCCTTGATAGTGATTCAAACTTAGCAGCATATTCGCCCACGGTCATGTTCCCCTAATGCAGTTTCAGGAAATCATCACCCAGTTTAGTCCTGGTACTCATCGGGAAGTATTTGTCTAAAAACTTCCTTTTGAAAGATTCCCAGTTCACCTCCTCGTGAGCTGATCTCATCAACAATCTTGCACTCCTCCACCAGTACTCAACATCTCCTAGTAGCATATAAGTGGCATAGTTGACCTTCACTCCTGCCTGATAGTTAATCATTTCGAAGATCTTCTCCACTTCTTGGATCCATTGATCCGCTTTCTCTGAATTCCCATCCCCCTCAAACTTGGGAGGATTGTAACGACGAAAGTCTTTTAATCCTCTTGACTTTGCAGCACGGATCTCTCTTTCCCTCTTTTCAAGATCACGTTGAGTCTTGGCAGCAATCTGTGCAGCAACAGAAGCAGCCATGTTATTCATAGCCTCTGCCATTCGACCATCCCTATTAACATTGGCTCTCGGAGCGTCATTCCTCCTTGGTGGCATGGTTTTCCTATAAAACCATCATCAAGTAGAGTCTTACCACTACTTCAAATAATCCCAAAACTAACTTCCGACCACATCAACACATAATAATTATTTTGGACTTGACAACTCAAACCACCTAAACCGACGTATGATCAGATAACAACTCCCAACCTACAGGTTGACCTACAATCTATAACCAAAGGTTCCACAGCCCCCAAAGAAAACCAAACCAATGCTCTGATACCACAATGTAACACTCTGTTTTTCAAAGCGAGGGTGTATTTTTTTTTCAAAAGAAATTAAAATAAAACAGAATATAAATAAGGAAATACCTTTGGATAAATATTTAAGTCATTAAAATTTACAAACAGCGGAAAAGTTTCTCGAAATATAAATCCAAAGCTTTTACACATCAAGAAGCGGTACATGGAATCCATCTAAAATAACATGTCATGATGACAATATTAGTACATGTACATTCTTCCAATTTAAAATAAAAACAACCCAAAAGAATGACATATGTTCCCTCTATGTCAACCTAATTGGATCATTCTACCAAAAAACTATACACCCTGAGTGATCTCCACGCGCCCCGTGAGATCCTCCTAACATAGCTCCAGTCAAGCATTCCCATCCGTAGGGTACGAACCGGTAGGATCATCCTGGCTCTCATCTGAGGGCAAAGCCTAGATTTCCACAATAGTTGTAAAGGGTCACCAACCGAAATTAACAGTTAACACATAACATTTAAGTTTTTAAATGCACAAATAACCTTCCCACTTAGCATACACCTTAAAAGGGTTTTCCATATGCTAAAGATTCATATAATACTTGCCAAATGAAAATGAAATTAAAATAGAGTTCTCAATCCATCAAGTAATAAATAACTGGCCTAAACATTGATAAATCCATTGAGCAATCGATTATCTAACTCAAAATGAGAATTTATACTGAGCCAATCGATTGCAAAAATCGATTTCCTGAAGGTTTTTAGTGAAAACTGAACTCTAGGCTTAAATCAATCGATTGGGGAAATCGATTGAATGAAGAACTGAGCTCCTGTGTTAAAGCCAATCGATTTCCAAAATCGATTTTGTCAATTTGGCTGAGTTCCTGTCTTGGCCAAATCGATTGGCCCAATCGATTTCTTAAATGATTTTGAAAAACAGATTACAAAATCGATTGGCAAAATCTATTTTGTCAATTTATAGAAGTCCCTGTAACTCATCAAATTGATTGGGGAAATCGATTCCCCTGCATATTCTTCCAAAAATTCATAAACTAACTCAATCACATTCATACACAACTCCAAATCTTAACACTTAGCAATTTCAACACAATCACTAGAACATTATGAACTTCGAACTAGTTTTGCAATCAACATGCTATCTGTAACACCCCAACCATTCCCATTACCGGCGATGCTACCTCACGACCTTCTCGCCCCCCTAACCACTCAGTTGGAAATAGCGATTTTTTGCCTTTCGTGGGATTCGAGCCCGGTACCTGGGGGATAAGTACTGCCTCCACACAGATCCCACTACCACAGACAAACATTAAGTAAACAAGACATTAAGAGATTCCCCATTCTTAATACTCATTTAACTTAAAATGATTTTCAAAACAAACATTAAGTAAACAAGACATTAAGAGATTCCCCATTTTTAATTCTCATTGAACTTAAAACGATTTTCAAAACAAACATTAAGTAAACAAGACATTAAGAGATTCCCCATTCTTAATACTCATTTAACTTAAACGATTTTCACAAACAAACATTAAGTAAACAAGACATTAAGAGATTCCCCATTCTTAATACTCATTTAACTTAAACGATTTTCCAAAACAAACATTAAGTAAACAAGACATTAAGAGATTCCCCATTCTTAATTCTCATTTAACTTAAACGATTTTCCAAAACAAACATTAAGTAAGAGACATTAAGAGATTCCCCATTCTTAATTCTCATTTAACTTAAACGATTTTCCAAAACAAACATTAAGTAAACAAGACATTAAGAGATTCCCCATTCTTAATTCTCATTTAACTTAAACGATTTTCCAAAACAAACATTAAGTAAACAAGACATTAAGAGATTCCCCATTCTTAATTCTCATTTTACTTAAACGATTTTCAAAACAAACATTAAGTAAACAAGACATTAAGAGATTCCCCATTCTTAATACTCATTTAACTTAAACGATTTTCCAAAACAAACATTAAGTAAACAAGACATTAAGAGATTCCCCATTCTTAATACTCATTTAACTTAAACGATTTTCCAAAACAAACATTAAGTAAACAAGACATTGAGATTCCCCATTCTTAATCCTCATTTAACTTAAACGATTTTTACAAACAAACATTAAGTAAACAAGACATTAAGAGATTCCCCATTCTTAATACTCATTTAACTTAAACGATTTTCACAAACAAACATTAAGTAAACAAGACATTAAGAGATTCCCCATTCTTAATACTTGTTTAACTTAATGGTTTTCAAATTCCACACAAAACAAACTCAAACATACTTTCACATTCAATCCATAATTCACACCAAATCATTTTTCCACATAAACCACACAACACATCTCAAATTCTATAATTATCAATTATGAACACGTCGAATACGACGACACAAATCAACACAATGCATCACTCAAACACAACAATTTTCATTTACTCAAAATCATACATAAATGAGGTAAATTCATTTTCCATGAAACATTCATCAATATCACCAAAACCCCACATTAGAATTTCACCCATAAAGCATTAATTCGTTTTTCCCCAAATCAACGCTTCAACCCTAACAAATTCTTTTCCACATAACCACAAGTAAGTCCCTAAATGCAAACTAAAAGTTTGGAAGGAGCTCTTACCTTCATGTTAGCTTTAACGTGCGATTACGGTACCGCGAGAAAGTCCAGTAAAATCTCCGCTCACAATGTCGCTTCCAAAGTTGGTTCCCTAGCACCGTAGTCTAGTGGTGAGCAACTTTCCCTTCTATCTCTTTGCGAAACGAAGCATAGATCTAGATGAAATGGGGAGGTTTGTGTTTGACGGTTTTGAAATCCCTAACACCGTTTTTCTTCGTTTTCGAAACAAAGAGGAAGTATGAAGCTGAGAAATTTGTTCTTACTTACCCACAATCCTTGGGTTTCTCTTCTTGGAGCAAAATAAAGCAACGAAAGCAAAGAAAGGGAGCAAGATCGAGAGTTTACAGATGTTCCAGCTCCTCGCCTATCAATCTTAAACTACTCTTCCTATTCTATCCTTATCTCCCTGAATCCCAGAGTTTATCTCCCATAAACTCTTCCGAGATTTCAGTCCAATGTCTTCTTGATGAAGTCCCTCAACCCAGAAGATCACTACCAGTTTCAACTGGATTTCTAAATGTTATTTGATTACAGAATTCATTTACAGAAATTCTAAAAACAGAAATATACAAAAATTTCTATTGCTGTCTTCTTCTCAAATGTTCTTTCTCTTTGCAATCTTTTTCAGTCTTTGTTGATCATGAATGATGAAAGTTCTAGTCTGAAAAAGCAATGTTCAAAGTTATTTCAATGAGAGAAAGTGGTATCAGAATATTATGAGTTATGTCAATGTTATGATCGTTATGATTAATGAGAATAATATGAGAAGAAGAAAATGTAAGCAGTTTATATAGTTTCAGGTAAAACACCAGATGAATCGATTTGCCCAATCGATTCATTAAAGTTATAAAGCATGCTCAATCGATTTACCCAATCGATTTCGCGAATCTTGTTTTTCTTGAATCTTGAAACTACATACACTAATCGATTTACCTATTCGATTATTTTAATGCATTCTTTAAAATTGAATAACAGTTCATATTTGAATCAATTTGCATAATCGATTTATGATGTTTTATTCAAACAATGAGATCAAAACAATCGATTTACTCAGACGATTCAAACATTAACATAATCGATTAGGCCATATGCTAAGTCTTCTTTGTTACTAAAACTTTTGTTCCAATCGATTGTGCCAATCGATTTCACTGGTCACTAGGACTCAGTGGTTTTCAACAAATCGATTTTCCTAATCGATTTGGCTAATCACAGAGAGTTAGCTTAAATCATGCTAGTCGATATGCCTAATCGATTATGGACTTATGTTTGAAGAGCAGTTTATCAGTTGGTTCATTCAATTGATTTACCAAATCGATTGATGCCAAACTTGTTACAAAAGAAATAGTTCAATAGATTGTGCCAATCGATTGTGTTTGTCTCAGACCAAGTTTATTTTCAAACTTATTTTATGAAATCGATTTGCCTAATCGATTTGTCAATAAGTGGCTTGGCTCTGTAACTCTCTCAATCGATTTAAACAATCAGAATAATCTTGTGATTGGAACTATCGATTTGACAAATTGATTAACCTGCAAAACGGCAAGCTACTGACTTGCACACTTTATTTTCCATAAATGTGCAAATCGATTTGTCTAATCGATTTCCTAATCACAGAATTCACAATTTGAGACGACCCTATTACAAAATCGATTTTGCAAATCGATTTGCTAAGTCAATTTTCCAACTTTTGTTGATTTCTTGAGTTCCAAGCAATTGTCTCAAGTTTGTAGGGTTGAGTTGTGGTTCCTGAAATTTTACTCAGTTTAAAATGTTAGATTTGTCACATTATGTATGTTTGTCAATAATATCAAAATATGGACTTATGAATAACAATCTCCCCCTTTTTGATTAAGTGACAAACATACAATTTTAACTTGATAAACATTTCAAGTAATGACATAATAATTACAACAAAAAGAAGCTCCCCCTAAATTTGAGCAGTCATGCTGTTCATACTTTGGAATTTGGGTTAGAGCTATACAACAAGACATATCTGACATATATCATGTATTATCAATGCCATAACAGTATCAGATTATATTAGAGCATTTGATAACACACAAAAAAACAGAGCAGATTGTGTCCGAGCATTTTGCAATAGCGCAATAGTATGGATCAGTTTGTTTATCAGAATCAGAGCAAATCAAGCAAATCAAACTGATCAATCATAGCAGTATCAACACTAGTATCAGAGCTATCAGAAAGTATCAACACTAGCAAATATTAGTTGTGTAGCAGAAGCAGTGTCAGAGCAGACAAACCATTTTCACTAAAATCAGACTATGTGCAATAAGTAATACAAGTTAACAAGTTATAAATTTTCTCCCCCTTTGTCAGTTAATCCAAAAATGAGTAAAAGGAGAGAATCACGAAAGGAGATTCTGCAGAAGATTTATCCCCCTATGTTAGTAGCAAAACTGAACATTGGTGATCAATATACATCAATATAGAACAGATTAGAAACAAATGCAGTTTAAAAACAGATTATGGCACATAATAGAAATCTTCAATATAGAACAAACAACTTAATAAAAAATTCAGCTTTTTATATACATCCTCAAAATGGTACATATAACTAGATCATTACACAGAAAAAAGCAAATCAGCGCAATACAACCGAGAATCTAAAATCCTAAACATCTAGACTTGGTTGTTCCTCATTATTATCTAAGGAAGAGGCTGAGACCGCTGTATTACCCTCAGCAGGTGTCTCCTCAACATGAGGTTCAACACTATCTAATTGCGTAGGAAGTGGTTCTTCAGCTGCTTATCTGCCAATCTCAGCAACATCACTAAAAGACAATTTAATGCCTAGATGTTCCTGGATTGCTGCAACATCCTGTGCAACCAGGTTCAAATCAGATTGAAGCTTTTGAAGAGCAGCTTTCATCCTTACATTTGACGCCTCCACTTTGGCGTTGTGAGCTGCCTGCGCTGCCATGAATTCCAGCAGTTTGGCAAAAACTTCAGGACCTGCTGCAACTGGCTCAACAGCTGGTCCAGTGTTTTGCTGAGTTTGTTCAGCATTGGTTTGAGGTCTTTTCCAAACGCCGTTCACCCTTCGCAGCTGCATTTGGTTCACAATGGATTCACCAAATGTAAGGATGGTTTTGGACGATTCTTCATTCTTGAACGACACTTTGAAGTGCTCAAGAATTTTTGTGATCAGCTGGGGGTATGGAAGCACAAGCTTTCCATGTGCAGCTTCCAAAATATGACTAAGGACAATCCATGCCCAACTCATCTTGAGCTCTTTGCACAGTCCCCATAGCAGAGTGATGTCCAACCTTTGGACAACCGAGTGATTTTCGGATCGTCGGACAAGCATCCGGGTGAGAGCATACATCAGCATCCTTTGTTGAACCTTCATTTGGCCGATTGGTAGTGAAACAGATTCAACAAACCCATCGACCATCAGGTCCCGTACTGTTGTTTGCCTCTCCAATGAAGCTTCCCAGCCTTTATCAGCTGCATCAGCTTCGGAGCTGCCGTCAACCGAATTTCCATGATAAGGCAGTCCCGACAGCTTCGAGAACTCCTCAAATGTCATGGAAATTTTCTTTCCTTTAACCGTTGCTTTGAATCCTGTGCCAGTCATCTTGAATGTTGAATAGAAAGCTCGAATCAAATTTGGATATGAGTCGAGAGAGCAAGATAAGAATTCTTCCAAACTGTGAAATCGTAGATGGTTTTTGAAAAGTGAAGCCATCTTGATCGAAGTAAGGGAATTCTAATGTATGAGCCTCATGAATCTTCCTTTTGATGAAGGCAGAAGGTAGGTTGAATTCTTCAGCTGGTTTATCTTGAGTGACTGTTGCCTTCTTCTGTGGAGTTGAGGAAACACTCTTCTTCTTCTTCTTCTTTTGAGTTATTTCCTTTATCGCATAAGCCAGTAGTTTCTCCGATGGTGGCTCTTTTCTTTTCTTGGGCTTTCCTTGGTCGATTGCAATGCATTTTCCTTTGTCTTTTGCCAAGATTTTGTGTGTTGGCACAGGAACACGTTTGGACAGTGTAGGAGGAGGTGAGGGGGTTCTCCCACTAGATGAAGATGATGGGGAAGGAGTAGTAGGTGAGGTTCTTTTAACTCTAGCCATTGTAAGTGGTTTAGAAGCTTAATCTGAGATAGAAACAACAAAGATGGAGTGTTTGTATGGATTAAAACAGTGAAACACCAGAGATTTGCAGAGGTTATGAAGCTGGTTTGAAAGCACAATCGATGTTAGGGTTTGAACAAAGTGGGTGGAATCGATTGCAACTGTTCCTTTTATACTATCAGGTGCGTAAATCGATTGGGCCAATGGATTTAGTTATTGTTGTTGGGGAAGATGAATCAACTGAGACTTTAATGGCTAGTAAAAAACACTGTAACGGTCATAAGGTCAATCAATTTCCCTAATCGATTCCCTTAGTTACTTTATTGATGTCTACAATCGATTTCGTATCAGTTCAGCAACTTTCAAATCAGTCCAGAAAGGTACTCATCTCAGCATTGATTTCCCAAATCGATTCATTTGAGCGAAGATTTTAAACACATTTAAACAATCGATTTCCCAAATCGATTTCGAGGTAGAGTCTGGAAAAATTCTTCAACTTTGATGTCTGGGGCCAAACTAATCGATTTTCCAAATCTATTCTTTAAACAATATACCAAGTAGTCAATCGAATTCCCTAATCGATTGGAATGGCAAAGTTAAAGCATCTGAAGCTTCCTGGGAATAACAAATCGATTTGCCAAATCGATTATCGTGTTTCTATTTTTAAAAACTAGTCACTGTATGGCATAAATCGATTTGAGTAATCGATTTCTTAACGCCATTTTCCTGTTTATCCATAGGATAATCGATTTAGCCACTCGATTTGACACAGAAATCAGATCTCACTAGGATCTATGATACCTAGTTTCATCCTAATGTGAAGGAAGCTTTACCTTGGCAAGGCTTTTTGGTAAATATGTCAGCCAACTGATCAGCTGTGTTGACATATTCCAGCTTGATATTTCCACTTTGAAATTGGTCCCGAATGAAATGATGCCTTATCTCAATGTGTTTGGTTCTTGAGTGCATCACTGGGTTCTTAGTGATACTAATTGCACTTGTGTTATCGCAAAGGATAGGAACGGTTCCTAAATTAACACCGAAATCCGATAAGTGTTGTTTCATCCAAAGGATCTGAGCACAGCAACTTCCAGCTACAATGTACTCAGCCTCAGTTGTTGAAAGTGTAATGCTTGTTTGTTTCTTGCTAAACCAAGACACAAGAGAGTTTCCTAGTAGGTGACAAGTACCTGAGGTACTTTTCCTATCTAGTTTGCATCCAGCAAAGTCTGAATCCGAATAACCGACTAAAGTGCAGTTTGATCCTTTAGGATACCATAAGCCTAGACTCCTAGTTGCAACTAGATATCTAAATATCCTCTTCACTGCACTAAGGTGAGACTCTTTAGGATTGGATTGGTATCTCGCACACATGCAAATATTGAACATGATGTCAGACCTGCTTGCAGTGAGATAGAGCAATGATCCTATCATACCTCTATACCTTGTAACATCTACTGGTTTACCTTTCTCATCTCTATCTAAGTGGTTTCCTTGACTCATGGGAGTATCAATGGACTTGAAGTTATCAAAACTGAATTTCTTTATCAAATCATTGCAATATTTAGTTTGACTAATGAAAATGCCATGCTTGCTTTGGTTAATTTGAAATACCAAGAAATAAGATAGTTCACCCATCATTGACATTTCAAATTTACCTTTCATTAAATTTTCAAAATCTTTGCACAACTTATTGTTTGTAGAACCAAAGATTATGTCATCAACATAAACTTGGTCTAGCAAGATGTCATTTCCATTAGTTTTTATGAAAAGTGTCTTGTCAACATTTCCTCTTAAAAAGTTTTGTTGAATAAGGAAATTGCTGAGCTTCTCATACCAAGCTCTTGGAGCTTGTTTCAACCCATAGAGAGCTTTTGTTAGCTTGTACACATGATTAGGAAAATTTGGATTCTCAAAACCAGGTGTTTGGCTAACAAAAACTTCCTCTTGGATATCACCATTGAGAAAGGCACTTTTCACATCCATTTGATAAAGCTTAAAGTCCATTATACATGCAAAAAGCAAGTAGTATTCTAATGGCTTCTAACCTAGCTACAAGGGCATAGGTTTCATCAAAATCAATTCCCTCCTCTTGATTGTAACCCTTGGCCACTAATCTAGCTTTGTTTCTAGTGATGACTCCATTCTCATCTAATTTGTTCCTAAACACCCATCTCGTTCCTATGATGTGCTTATTTTCTGGTTTAGGTACTAGAGTCCAGACCTTGTTTCTCTCAAATAGGTTTAACTCCTCTTGCATAGCAAGTATCCACTCACTATCTAGTAAGGCTTCCTTAATGTTCTTAGGTTCAATCTGAGATACAAAGGTATTAAGGTTACAAAAATGCCTAAGGTTCCTCCTAGTTGCCACTCCTTTAAAGATGTCACCTATGATGTTATCTATGGGATGGTTTCTACTAAACTTCCACTCTCTAGGTAACTCATCTACTCCAATAGGCTCAACACAGTCACTGTTGTTTAGAGGAGCAGTTTCCTTTGGTTCTATAGGTTCAGATTCTACATCGTCATCTAAAGAGGCATCAACCATAGAAGGAGTGTTGTTCAAGTTTTCTTTAAAAAGTTCATCAAACTTAACATGAACTGACTCTTCTATGGTCTTTGTCCTTTTGTTGTAGATTCTATAGGCTTTGCTAGTTTGGGAATAACCTAGAAAGATACCCTCATCTGCCTTGGGATCAAACTTACCTAGGTGTTCTTTGCCATTGTTCAACATAAAGCACTTACAACCAAAGACTCTAAAGTAGGAAATATTTAGCTTTCTACCCTTGTACAACTCAGAGGGAGTTTTCCTAAGGATTGGCCTAATCAAAACCCTATTGACAACATGTGTGGCAGTGTTAATTGCATCAGCCCAGAAATACTTAGGAACATTTGAGTCTTTAAGCATAGTCCTAGCTAACTCCTCTAAAGACCTATTTTTCCTTTCCACTACACCATTTTGATGTGGTGTCCTAGGGGCTGAATACATATGATGAATGCCATTTTGTTCACATTAAGTATCAAAAAAATCATTTTGGAATTCACCTCCATGATCACTTTTGATGGACATTATTTTCTGACTTATTTCATTTTGTACCAAGTTTGCAAACTTTTTGAAAACAGAAAAAGCATCACTTTTGTGAGTCAGAAAGTAAGTCCAGGTGAATCTAGAATAGTCATCAATTAACACGAAGCCATACATATTACCTCCAAAACTTCTCACTTGGGATGGACCAAAGAGGTCCATGTGAATCAGCTGCAAAACCCTATTGGTTTTGACCATGTCTATTGGGGGAAAAGAAGATTTGACAAGTTTACTTTGCTCACAAGAATCACATAACCTGTCCTTAGTAAACTTCTTGTCAGGGAGTCCTATAACTAGCTGTTTACTAACAAGTCTATTCAAATGATCTATATGAATATGCGCAACACGTTTATGCCATAACCATGTCTCATCAGCATTTGATAATAAGCAACAAACAGAATCAACAGGCACAACATGTAAATCCAGCATGTAAATATTGTTAATTCTATCACCAACCAGTTTGATACTTTTATCACCCTTTTTCTCAATTATGCAAGAAAGTGGTGAAAAGCTTACTTGAAAACCCTTGTCACACAGCTGACTTATACTTAGAAGATTGTGTTTTAGCCCTTCCACATATAAGACGTTTATGATAATAGCAGTTGATTCGCTGCCAATGTCACCAATTCCACAGATCTTACCCTTATTGTTATCACCATATTTAACAAATCCACCTTCTTTTAGGCTTAGGGACAGGAACATTGATTTGTCCCCTGTCATATGCTTTGAGCATCCACTGTCAAGGTACCATTGGTGCCTTGTGGATCTCAAGCATACCTGCAATAAAATCATAATTTCATTTTAGGTACCCAATATAAATTGGGTCCTGGGGGTTCAGTTTCAACAGTTTGTGTCTTGACCTTCCAAATCTGTTTACATCCTCTGTTGGCAAGTTTTTTAAATTTGCAATTTTAAACAAAATGTCCTTTTCTACAACAAAAATGACAAGTGACAGCAGAGGATGCATACTATTTTGGTTTGACAAAGACATTATGCATGTGACTAGATTTACCAAACTTATGGTTATGCTTAACATTTCTATATCCAATGCCATGTTTATTGTGATTATGTTTAACATTCACATTGGGCCTATAACCAAGTCCAGATTTTTCATTCAAATTTCTTTGGTTTCCGAGAAGCATATCTAACTTGGTTTTGCCACTGTTGAACTTTTCAATATCACAATGCAGTGCATGATTCTGTTTTTTCAGATTTTCATTCATGACTTTAAAGGACTCATGCTCAAGTTTAATTTCATCATACAATATGCATTTCTCTTCTAGTAACTTCTTAGTACTAATCAACTTTTTAATGGTACTAACATATTCATCATGTAATTCACTAAATGCATTTTGTAGCTCATCATAAGAAGGATTAGATGAACTTACTTCGCTATCTGAATCTGAGTCTGTTTTAGCCATAAGACATAAATTTGCTTGTTCTTCTTTAGAAGATGAAGAGGATTCGTTGTCATTATCGTTCCATGCAACATAAGCTTTTCTGGATTTGGGGGCTGGTTCCTTGCCTTTGTTCTTCGCAGTTATGTTCTTATTTTGCAACTTGTAACACTCAGACTTTATGTGGCCTGTTTTTCCACATTCATAGCAAGTTATTGTCTTAGTGTCATTAGTCTTAGAACTAGATGGTTTTCTGAACTTGTTGTCTTTCTTTTTCAGAAATTTCTTAAACTTCTTGACAAGTAACCCAATCTCAGGCTCTTCATCATCCATACTGCTTGATTCATCTGAGCAACTCTCTTGTTCAGATTTAGAATGATGTGTTTGGGCTTTCAACGACAATCCTTTCCTTTTTCTGTCAGTTTGTTCAACCTCATTGAGTTTGTGTAATTCCATTTCATGCTCCTGCAGTGTAATGCCTAATTTTTTTTAACATGAATGAAACAAAAATATGCACAATGCAAATGAAACTGAAATTTTTAATTCATAAATACCTAAATACTTACAAATTTAAAACAATTTTCAAGTGAAACTTAATTACACTATGACTATAATCTAGACTCAAGACGTGATCCGACTCTGACTCCGACTCGTGACATTGAAGGGCTGGTGAGCAAATCCGGATACTCCTCAGACTTTCAATGTTTACCTGTTACCTGGAAAACATCACCCTCAACATAGTGAGCATAAAACTTAGTAACATAGATTTAATAAAAACAATTATTGATGCTTCCCAACCATGCCGGTGTGCTAAGCATGGAAAATTCTCTCGGTAAACTATGCTACCAATTAATATAATACTATTTCTTCGTAAGCTATATTCAAATACCTCTTCTACCTTTAGCCTCAGATCTTTCAGACACTTTAAGTCACTAGACATAAATAATCTAATGACTTAAACTCAATATATCAAGTAAGTCATAAAGACTACATTGGTTTCACCGAATGTCCTCTACTTGAATAACCTCTTTTGGTAAGATTGGACATAATTAAGTCCGTAAGTGGTGCCCCACTTACCCTCGCTTACCCCTCGCTTCCGTCGTATATAGACGGAGAGTTCATCTAGCTAGAATGAACCCTATATATATATATATATATATATATATATATATAATAATAATAATAATAATGATAACAATAATAATAATAATAATAATAATAATAATAATAATAATAATACTAATACTAATACTAATACTAATACTAATACTAATACTAATACTAATACTAATACTAATACTAATACTAATACTAATACTAATACTAATACTAATACTAATACTAATACTAATACTAATAATAATAATAATAATAACAATAACAATAATAACAATAATAATAATAATAATAATAATAATAATAATAATAATAGTAATAACAACAACAACAACAACAACAATCTAGAGTATATCTAATCATAACATAAGTAATCTTCATTCACACTATGGAACATGCGCTTAATATATCAAACTTCCATAAAAGAGTGTTATTTTTAAGCTTTCAAATGCAATTTGTTTCACTCAAAACCAATTCCTATTGCTTTTGTTATAATCATCTTAACTTCCCTATGTCATAATCGTTTTATGCATAAACACTATACCTTTGAGAAATTAATTAAAATATCAAACGATGTCCGATTTAATTAAATGATAACATTTTGGAAAGCCTAAGATGTCTAGTTTATAAATATAATTTTTATTATGCGTAATAGACATTCAATTTTACAAAAACATAACAATAGATTATTTTCCAACTTGTAACTCAATTTTCACTACCAATTCTCAATGAAACTTGGTGAAACCAGTGTATATTTCCTAAGTAATTAAGTCTATTTTCAAATGGAATAAAAATCAACTCAAAATATCATTTATAGAGAAAGTTATGAGTAAAATACCAAAGGTATACCTATACGGGTTCAAAGACAACATCATACTATTTTCACTTCAAACTTTATATTTTTAAGTTCGTATGATAAACTAAGTCAAATACACTCAAAATTCAGCATAAAACCAAGTAATTACCAATACTAAACAATCTCATCTCATCACAAATCCAACCACAACAATCAACAACAACAACCAAACAACAACTCTTCATAGTAATTAATACAAACACCTAACATGCATTATTAATAATCAATGATACTAAATCAAATAGAATTATCTCATTACCTAAATATATACAAATCAAGAAACAGATATTAAAAACATGCAACTAATATCTCTAAGCACACCTAAGAGAGATTTTAAGAGGATTTTCTATGTTACCTTAAGAAGAGATTTGAGACCCCAAAGTTTGAGTTTCCATCTTCCTTCTCAACATGCAAGAAAACTAAATTTCTTCGCCTATATTGAAACCTTAAGTTTCATTTTCTTCTTTATCATAATTCCTCATTTCACTCTACCTCTTGGTACTCTTTTACTATAATATAGGTGTGAGGGTTGATTCTATGATGAAATGATGAAATGAGAGAGCTTGAGAAGAGCATGGAATGGAGTTAGTGTGTTCTCTCTTATTTAATTTTTTTTCCCTCTCTTCTTGTTTCCTCTTTTCCCTTCTTTCATCTCTTCTTTTATTTTTTTTTTCCTTCATTTTCAGAGATATCATACGGTTCTGCTACATTGTGTCATCCCCCCTCTTTCTTCCTTTCATTCATTATTTTATTTTATTTTATTTTTTAACAATTGGGTTTTAAGTAAAGGGGAGTGTGATGGGAATTATCAATTACACCCCTCCAAATCCTTACAAATGACAAATTTTGTTTTGACTACAAAATGGGCTACTAGAAATTGAATTTGAGGTTTCTATTGGGTTTATTTCTAATTTATTCCCCAACTATAACAAACACATTAATTTTTGAACTTCCTAAATTAAACTTCACTTGAATAACTAACAATCTTTTTATTTTTAATAAGATTTAAGAGATTTGTATAAATATATGAATTGCGACAATAAAATATAAATAATATAATTATTAGTATAAATAAGAATAAATGGAATATACAATTTTTGGGGTGTTACACGCAGTTTACCAAACAGTGTAGCTATCGTCATGCTTCCAAGATCCTTTGATTCTGCAATGGCAGTGATTTTTGGATGTCATTCTCTGGTTAGGCATCGCATGACTTTGCTGATTTGTTGGTCATTGTCAATTTCCTTTCCTAATGCATTCAAGTTGTTGACAATGTGTGTAAATCTGGTCTACATGTCATTTATTGATTCCTCTTTCTTCATACTGAACAGCTCATATTCATGCATCAAGGTGTATACACGAGCTCTTTTCACATTTGTGGTTCCTTCATGTGTCTGTGGAAGAGTATCCCACATCTCTTTTACTGTCTTGCAGTTGGAGACCCTGAAAAACTCATCAGAAGATAGTGCAGAAGTTATAATATTTTTAGCTTTTGCATTATAACCTACCTTCTTCTTATCATCCTCAGACCAGTCAGCCCTGGGCTTAGGAATGAAAGAATTATCAGTTCCTGCAATTTTTGGCATATAAGGTCCCTCTAAAACAGCATCTAATATGTCTATGCTAGCAGCCTCTAAGAAAATCAGCATTCTATGTTTCCAGTACATATAGGCGGCCCCATTAAAGGCAGGGGGCCTAGCCAATGAAGCACCCTCTCCTAGGAATTCTGAGGTCATGGTCTTTTTATGAGAATTACTCTAACAAAAAGTAGGCTCTTGATGCCAATTGATGGGGAGTATGACCTCAATTTAACAGAAAATTGTGAAGAATAATACCTATTCCAACAATATGCTAAACAGTTTACTAAATTGAAAATTTATTAAACAAAAGATATATCAAGGTCCCAAAAGATCAATCCTACAAGAAGATAAACAAGAACACTAATTGGCTAATAGAATGCAGCAGATACAAGTTATTATTCAACATATAGATTCATATACAGGCATGCTAATAATAACAATTCATGTAAAATCAATTATTGCATAATTTAACTATTTCATGCATTCACAATTAATCATATAAGAGATGCAGAAATAAAAGAGATAAGGGAAGGAAAATGTACACAGTAGTTTTTATAATGGTTCAGCCGCCTGTTAGACGGCCTACGTCCAGTCCTAAGATCAAATCCGATCTTAGCCTTTTCCAATAGAATCTCGCAGAGTAAGTCCCTAAATGCAAACTAAAAGTTTGGAAGGAGCTCTTACCTTCATGTTAGCTTTAACGTGCGATTACGGTACCGCGAGAAAGTCCAGTAAAATCTCCGCTCACAATGTCGCTTCCAAAGTTGGTTCCCTAGCACCGTAGTCTAGTGGTGAGCAACTTTCCCTTCTATCTCTTTGCGAAACGAAGCATAGATCTAGATGAAATGGGGAGGTTTGTGTTTGACGGTTTTGAAATCCCTAACACCGTTTTTCTTCGTTTTCGAAACAAAGAGGAAGTATGAAGCTGAGAAATTTGTTCTTACTTACCCACAATCCTTGGGTTTCTCTTCTTGGAGCAAAATAAAGCAACGAAAGCAAAGAAAGGGAGCAAGATCGAGAGTTTACAGATGTTCCAGCTCCTCGCCTATCAATCTTAAACTACTCTTCCTATTCTATCCTTATCTCCCTGAATCCCAGAGTTTATCTCCCATAAACTCTTCCGAGATTTCAGTCCAATGTCTTCTTGATGAAGTCCCTCAACCCAGAAGATCACTACCAGTTTCAACTGGATTTCTAAATGTTATTTGATTACAGAATTCATTTACAGAAATTCTAAAAACAGAAATATACAAAAATTTCTATTGCTGTCTTCTTCTCAAATGTTCTTTCTCTTTGCAATCTTTTTCAGTCTTTGTTGATCATGAATGATGAAAGTTCTAGTCTGAAAAAGCAATGTTCAAAGTTATTTCAATGAGAGAAAGTGGTATCGGAATATTATGAGTTATGTCAATGTTATGATCGTTATGATTAATGAGAATAATATGAGAAGAAGAAAATGTAAGCAGTTTATATAGTTTCAGGTAAAACACCAGATGAATCGATTTGCCCAATCGATTCATTAAAGTTATAAAGCATGCTCAATCGATTTACCCAATCGATTTCGCGAATCTTGTTTTTCTTGAATCTTGAAACTACATACACTAATCGATTTACCTATTCGATTATTTTAATGCATTCTTTAAAATTGAATAACAGTTCATATTTGAATCAATTTGCATAATCGATTTATGATGTTTTATTCAAACAATGAGATCAAAACAATCGATTTACTCAGACGATTCAAACATTAACATAATCGATTAGGCCATATGCTAAGTCTTCTCTGTTACTAAAACTTTTGTTCCAATCGATTGTGCCAATCGATTTCACTGGTCACTAGGACTCAGTGGTTTTCAACAAATCGATTTTCCTAATCGATTTGGCTAATCACAGAGAGTTAGCTTAAATCATGCTAGTCGATATGCCTAATCGATTATGGACTTATGTCTGAAGAGCAGTTTATCAGTTGGTTCATTCAATTGATTTACCAAATCGATTGATGCCAAACTTGTTACAAAAGAAATAGTTCAATAGATTGTGCCAATCGATTGTGTTTGTCTCAGACCAAGTTTATTTTCAAACTTATTTTATGAAATCGATTTGCCTAATCGATTTGTCAATAAGTGGCTTGGCTCTGTAACTCTCTCAATCGATTTAAACAATCAGAATAATCTTGTGATTGGAACTATCGATTTGACAAATTGATTAACCTGCAAAACAGCAAGCTACTGACTTGCACACTTTATTTTCAATAAATGTGCAAATTGATTTGTCTAATCGATTTCCTAATCACATAATTCACAATTTGAAACAACCCTATTACAAAATCGATTTTGCAAATCGATTTGCTAAGTCAATTTTCCAACTTTTGTTGGTTCCTTGAGTTCCAAGCAATTGTCTCAAGTTTGTAGGGTTGAGTTGTGGTTCCTGAAATTTTACTTAGTTTAAAATGATAGATTTGTCACATGATGTATGTTTATCAATAATATCAAAAAATGGACTTATGCCTAACATCAAGTAGGCCGCGCCACATATGCTGGCCAATGGGACGAGGTGTGTGCAGTTTTCTTGTTTGACGTGACAGGAGGAAGTTACACCAAAATGGACAATGCATCCTCTGGTGTTTTTGCCATCCTCACAACTTTAGACCTTTTTAACAAATTTATATATAAACAACATTTTTTTTGTGCAGGATTTGAAAAATAAGAAATCATAATAAAAGAAATATAATGTTGGAGCATAAATGAGATTAATCAATTAATTTTAGAAAAATTAAAGATTGAGAGTTCCTCCAAGATCGTTTTGAACCGATCCTCTTAGAGATGTTTGGTAAAAATATCTCCTAATTGATTTTTAGGGTCAATAAAAATCAGTTCTATATCCTTTTTTTTTAACATGAACTCTTATAAAACAATGTTTAATTTCAATGTGCTTAGATCTAGAATGTTAAATAGGATTTTTTTTGACAGATTTATTGCACTAGTATTATCACAGAGGATGGGAATTTTTGCATACCTTAGAGATTAATCCTCTAGTTGATTTTTTATCCATAGTAATTGTGAGCAACATTGTGCAGCTGATACATATTTTGCCTCTGTAGTTGAATGAGCAATGGTACTTTTTTTTTTGCATGAACAACTTATTAGAGATTTACCAAGAAACTGGCAAGCTCCACTTGTGCTCTTCCTTTCAACTTTGTCTCCCGCATAGTCGGCATCACAATAAGCTATGAGGTCAAGATTTGAACATTTCTTGTACCAAATTCCTAGATTTATTGTGCCTACAAGATATCTAAAAATCTTTTTTACTGCAGTAAGATGAGATTCTTTAAGAGAGGATTGAAATCTTGCACAAAGAGCGACTGCGAAGACTATGTCCAGTCTGCTAGCTGTTAAAAACAACAAGGATTCGATCATCCCTCTGTACTCCTTTTCAAATATTGGAGTTCCTTCATCATCTATGTGGAGTACGGAGGATGGGTGCATAGGAGTTCCCATACTCTTGGCGGAACTCATGTTATATTTGTTAAGTAAATCGTTGGTGTATTTTTCTTAAGATATAAAAATGTCATCCTCTAGTTGTTTAATTTGCAAACCAAGGAAGAATTCTAATTTTTCCATCATACTCATCTCAAACTCACTTTGCATGAGGTTGGAGAAATCTTTACACATCTCTTTTAGAAAAGAGTGGTATCAATTTGTCCTATAATGAATCCATTCTCTTTTAGAAAAGAACTTAACCTCTCATACCAAGCTCAAGGATCTTGATTTAATCCATTAAGAGCTTTTGAGAGTTTGAACACATTGTTAGGCTTCTTTTCATCCTCAAACCTAGGAGGTTGGTGAACATAAACCTCCTCATTTAAGAACCCATTCAAAAAGGCACTTTTGACATCCATTTGAAATAGTTTGATACCTTTATGAGTAGCATAAGCTAAGATGATTCTTATTGCTTCAAGTCTTGCTACGGGTGCAAAGGTTTCATCATAGTCAATTCCTTCTTGTTGGTTGTAACCTTGTGCCACTAATCAAGCTTTATTTCTAATGACTTCTCCATCCTCATTCAGTTTGTTTATGAAAATCCATTTAGTTCCAATGAAAGATTTTTCCAGAGGACGGGGCACAAGATTCTGCACTTTGTTTCTTTCAAATTGTAAAAGCTCTTCCATCATAGTTTCAACCCAATATTTGTCACCAATAGCTTGATCAATTGTTTTGGATTCAACTTGTGATATCATGGCCATGTTGATAGTATTTTCCCTTAGAGAATTTCTGGTTCTAACACCATCAGCAATATTCCCAATGAGTAGATCAGGAGGATGATGCATGATTGTTTTCCATCCTCTAGAAGGTTGTTGAGAGGTTGGATCAGACTCATCCTCTTCATTTGGATCGGGTGCTTGAGAGGATGAGTGTTCTTCTTCTTCATTTTTATCTATTCTTTCTAAATACAAGTCATCAAACTCATGAAAAATAACATGCATGGATTCCTCCACAGTTTGAATCCTAAGATTATATATTCTATAGCCTCTTGATGTTGTGGAGTATCCTAGAAAAATACCTTGATCAAATTTTGGGTAAAACTTTCCTAAATTTTCTTTATTGTTTAGAATGTAGCAATAACATCCAAATATATGAAAATAGGAAATATTTAGTTTTTTCCCTTTCCATAACTCGTATGGAGTTTCGTTTAAATTTTTTCTAATGGATGCACGATTAGAAACATAATAAGCAGTGTTGATGGCTTCGGCCCAAAAGTATTTTTCAACGTTGGCTTCATTAAAAATAGTTCTAGCTATTTCTTGTAAAGTTCTATTTTTCCTTTCAACAACCCCATTTTGTTAGGGAGTTTTTGGGCAAGAAAAGTTGTAAGAAATACCATTTTCTTCAAAAATATTTTTAAAGGATTCATTTTCAAATTCACCTTCATGGTCACTTCTCACCGAGACAATTTTTTATCCTTTTTCATTTGGAATCTTTTTGCAAAAATGGTGGAATGCCTCAAAGGCTTCATCTTTATGTTTTTAAAATAGAACCCAAGTAAAACGAGAGAAATCATCAACAATTACAAAACCATATCTTTTTCCACTAAGACTTGGAGTTTTGATAGGACCAAAGAGGTCAATGTGAATAAGTTCAAGAGGATGATTTGTTGAAACAATGTTTTTAGAGTGAAAACTACTTTTAACTTGTTTTCCTTTAACACAAGCTTCACATACTTTGTCTTTTTCAAAATTAATTTTCGGAAGACCTTTTACTAATTCTAATTTTGCTAATTTAGAAATAGTATTTAAGCTTGTGTGACCAGCTCGTTTGTGCCAAATCCATTTATCTTTATCAAACGAACAAAACAAGATTCAGTAGGTAAATCATGCACATAAAGTTCATATAAATTCTTTTTTCTAAAATTGGAAAAGAAAACTCTACCCGAGGATGAGTGTTTAACCTCACATAGAGTATACTTAAAAATAACTTCAAATCCACTATCACATAATTGACTAATGCTTAGCAAGTTATTTTTAAGCCATCCACATACTGAACATTTTCAATTTTTGCAGAATTATTCTTACCAATAATACATGTTTCTTTTATTTGAGCTTTATCATTATTACCAAATATGACCGATCCTCCATCTTTTATCTCCAATGAAATAAAGCAGTGCTTATCCCCTGTCATATGCCTTGAGCAACCATTGTCCAAGTACCAAGGCTTTCTTTTGTTGATCAGAGGATGAACATGTGTTAGAGTTTAAAAGTAACTTAAGTACCCATATAGCGTTGGGTCCTTGTTGGTTAGTTTTTCCTCTTGTGAGGACTTTCTTTTTGTGATAACAAATAGAATCATGGTGCCCATGTTTACCACAGAATAAACATGCTTTCTTTATATTGTTAGCTTTCTTCTTAGCATGACATATTTTGAAAGTATGCCCAAATTTTTTGCAAAAAGTGCATTTTGGCCTATCATCTTGTTATTTAGGCAAGAAAATAACTTCATACAATTTTTGTTTTTGAGAACTTTTAAAACCAATACCAGCATTGTCAAATATTCCAAATTGAGATCCCATTATCTTTTGAAATGTTTATGTAGATTTGACAAAGTTGAAAATGTCATTTTTTAGCTCTTTAACCTTTATTTTCAAGATTTCCTTTTATGTGTCCTCTTCAGGAGGTTGAGGATGAGTTTCGAATATCCTCTCATTAAGGTTTTTTTTTTTGCTCTGACATTTGAAAATGAGACTGCTGCAAATCTTGAATGATTTTAACATACTCATCATTCCTCATTTGTAGCTCTGCATTTTGTTTCTTTATCTCAGAAAGTTGGTTTTTTAGAAATATACATTTTTGAGATAGAGTGTTTGAGTCATTTAAGAGGATATCAAATTCAATTTCTAACTTATCGCAAGTAGGACATAGTTCTGAAATGCTTACCTTTTCAGTTTTTGATTTTGCCATGAGACAGAGGTTGGCCTCTTCTTCTTTTTGAATCTTTTTCTCTTACACTGTTAGGTGTATTTTTTTAGAGAACTTTGCTCTAATGCCAATTGATGTAGCTAAATATCACTAGAATGAGGGTTGAATAGGGATTTTGCTGTTAAAAATAATTTTCAAGTGTTTTTAAAAACTATTCTCTCGTAGAGGATCATAAACCCGAGGATGGTTATTCAAATCTTTAACTTAGAGTTGAGCAAAAGAAAGAGAAAATGTAAAGAATGACACACACAACTTTTATACGGATTCACCCAATGAAGTCTACGTTCAATCCTCACACACTTGTGAGATTTCACTAACATTCAAACTGATCAACTTCTCACAGAGGATGATTACACTTTGTGTAGTCTTTAGCCACACCAAGCATACAATCAAGTTTCAACTATTTCCAAGTGTGCCTTACGTGGAAATTACAAATTAATATGTGTATGATAGTTTTTCTTCTCTTAAACACTTTCTAAAAAGATATTTCAAAGATCTAGTGAAAGATTATAGAAAGTATAAGGAGAGGATGAATATTGTTCTTGATAGCTTTAAGATACTTGATCTTTTTATGCAATGTTGTTGTGTGTTTAATGGTGAAGAGCTTGCTGATAGTATGACCTTCCATGTGCCAAGCTCTTTATGACCGTTGGAATTCATTACAAAAGATCCAAGGTCTTTCATCATATTTATAGAACTACCATCCAACTGTCCTTGGATTGGCTGAGGCCATCCTCGAGCAGGAGGATCAACCTCCTTGGAACTTGATCTTGAGTTGTCGTTTTCTTTTCTCATTCTTCAAAACATATAAGGTTGTATCTTTGACTTTGTGAGCTACAACCTTTCAGAAAGTTGAAGGACTAGGTTGATTTCAACTTTTAAGAATGATGTCGACAATAGAGAATCATCCTCTTACATAGGACTGTTATCCTCTTTCACGTGAATCAAAATTTATTTCTTTAAGACATGTGAAGGCTTCTATTTTTGGCTTGTTTGTTGTTGCCTTTTTGTGGATTGACTCTTCATTGTTTTCATTCATACAAGAATGATAAATAGGTCTGATTTTAGCCTTTTCACATGATAGGATGGGTTGCTTTCAATATTTGGCAATGATGTGGACTTTATAAAACCGTCCTTTATCCTAGTAATGCCATCCTCTTACCTAGAACTGGCCATCCTCGTACCTATTCCCTTGGCATTTTGACTTATTTAATTCAAATGCTTTATTTAATCATTCTTTAATACTGTTGTGTCTTTCTTTAATGAATAAAAAACATTTGTTTCGGTGAGGATGAGTATTATGCAGATTTGAAGCTTCATCCTCTTCGGGAGGCCATCCTCAAGAATTTTCATCCTCTTGATTTGAATCAGATTTTTCTCCTTTTTGTCTTAATGATTAATAACCTTTTTTCTTATATGAATTCACTTAAGAGCATATATTAGTCATTAACCACAATCATAATCTTAATTAATTTTGTTATCATTAAAATTATTTGAGAGATTTTGTCTCAACAAAAGGTATGAAATCTATTGGTGTCAAGTGGGTTTTTAAGACTAAACTTAATTAGCATGGAGATGTGGATAATTGCAAAGGAAGGCTAGTAGCAAAGGGATATGCTTAAAGGTTTGGAGTAGACTACACTAAGGATTATACACCAGTTGCAAGATGGGATATAATCAAACTCATTGCAGCAATTGCGGCACAAAGGAACTTGTGTATTTATCAACTTGATATGAAGAGAACATTCTTGCATGGTGAGCTCAGTGAGTTGGTGTATGTATAGCAGCCGCAAGGTTTTTCAAGCGAGGAAAAGAAGATAAGGTATACAAACTAAAAAAGGCACTATGCGGGCTAAAACAAGCTCCCAGAGCATGGTTCAGCAAGATCAAAAAATACTTTGTTAAAGAGGGGTTTGAAAAGTGTGACTTCGAGCACACTCTATTCATCAAAACTGAAAACAGAGGTAGTATTTTGATTGTCAGCCTTTATGTAGATGATTTGATCTTCATTGGAAATTATGAAAAAATGTTTTTTTCATTCAAAGAGTCGATGAAAAGGAATTTTGATATGACTAATCTTGGAAAGATGAGGTATTTTCTTGGAGTGGAAGTGTTGCATCGAGAAGAGAGAATTTACACGTGTCAACGAAGATTCAAAAGAGACATTCTCAATAGATTTGGTATGGAGAATAGCAATGGAGTAAGCAATCCCATAGTATCGGGAGTTAAACTTTCTAAGAAAGAAGGAAAAGCAGAGGTTGATATTACTCTTTATAAGCAAATGATAGGAAGCCTAATGTACCTTACTGTTACATGACCCGACTTGATGTTTGTAGTATGTCTTGCTAGTCGATACATGTCTACACCTAGCACATTTTCAGGTGGTAAAGAGGGTGTTGCAATACATTAAAGGTACAATGGAATTTGGAATCTTGTACAAACGAGGAAGAGATGGAAAGGTGTTATCATACACCGATAGTGACTATGCAAGTGATTTAGATGATCACAAAAGTACATTGGGTTTTGATTTTTTAATGTGTAGAGGAGCCATTGTTTGGAGTTCGAAAAAACAACCCATTGTGGCCCTTTCAACCACAGAAGCAGAATACATATCATAAGTATATGCAACTCAAGGAATTAAGATGAGGAGAATACTTGAAAAGATTGGAGATAATTAGGATAATTGTATTGTGACTAGGTGTGATAACACTATAATTCAACTTCCTAAGAATCCAATATTCCATGGTTGAAGCAAGCACATTGAGGTACGATTCCATTATCTGAGGGATCTAACTAGAGAAGGAAGGGAGAAACTAATACATTGTGGAACACAAGACTGATAGTTGATATTATGACAAAGCCACTTAAGCTCGAGGCATTCACAAGACTAAGGAAGATGCTTGGAGTGTTGGAAGTTCTGATTTAAACTGTTGTGCTGTTAGCATGCAATTTAGAGAAGGATTTGTTAAGGATTTTAATTAGGCCATAGTTGAATAACTTCAGTCCTATATTATAGGATGACTTAGTAGTAATTGTTAAATTTGTTTCCTTATATTTAGGTAGGAGGTAGTCCCTAGAAATTAGGAGTTTGAATTGTATCTTGATTATTTAAGTTGACAAACCATAAATAGTAAAAATATTGAGTTTCATGTTTCTAATCTATAATAGCTTTATGCAAATTTGTTCCAACAGTGTCATATTGCTTTCTATAGGTTGACAAGTAATAAGAATAGCTTATAATACAATAAGGTAATTTTTGGCAGATTAATGACTTATCCCAACCATAGTAATTAATTAGTTTTCGAGATTAAGACATTGAATTAATCAATTTGTGTGGCAAACCAGCTATATACTATGAGTATCATTCTTTATAATTTAGAGTTTGGTGTTTGACAAAAAATTATTTTAGTTAAATTTAAATTCGAATTTTTCTAAATGATTCGTTCTTAATTGAAAGTTCGTTAACTACTTGAATCTAATCATTTGATTATACAATAAAATATGATTTTTTTTTTGGTTTAACATAATATACTGAATAATCAATTTATTTAAAGCCACATTATTTTGTATATTTATTTATTTAATTGTTTTAGTCATATTTTTCTCTATTTATTAAGTAAATTAAATTTTGTATTTATTTTACTTTATTGCATCTGCCTTTTTTATTTTACAAGACCTTATTGTATCTACCTGTTTCTGATGAGTAACCAATAATTTATTTAAATAAAAACAATTAAAAATTAAAAACAATATTATGGAGGTAGGAAGAGTGATATTTATGAGTTATGATATGGATGGTCATGTGGTTTTTGCATGTAAAATATTTTTTATGAAAGAGTGATTGAGTATTTAAATATGAATTAAAATGGTAGTAATGTTTTTATTGATTTTTTGTTGACTTAAAAGGGAATAAAACATATTCGGTGTGCTAATTCTATACCAAAAGTTTATTCAATGTGCTAGTATACCAAAAGAAAAAAAAATCGATGTGCCTCCTCCATATTTATATTTTATTGTATGCCGTAAATCTTGTTCGATAAATTGTATAGAAATTTTAAATAATTTTAAACAAATTGTCTAAATCGCATCACATTCTAAATTTTAAAATATTTAAATGTCCGTAGATATCACAAGTGACACATCCATGGTGGTAAAAACTATAAATTTAAAATACTTAAACACACATAAATAATAGAGAGTAAAAGAATACATTTTATTGTTATTATTGAAAAAGTAATATGTATTTTTGTGAGTATGATTAATAATTTAGATTTGTTTTTAGAACGCTACAAGATTTATTTTAGATACTCTCCAAACCACTTGTGGCTAGACCAATTCTATTAATTATTTCTCGATATGACGTTCGTTCTTTAGTATAAACATTTTTCAATTTTATTAAGAAATTTTAATAGAATAATTAATATATTCATTTTATGAGTTAATGTTTCTAAATAATTTTAGTATTTAAATATGTTAATTTTGACTCTTCATATTATAAAACAAATTAATAGTATTAATAAGAGATATATTTTCAAAAAGTAATATATTTAATTGAAAGAATATTCATATTTAAGAACAATTTTTTTTTCCTTCTAAATGATACTTACAATTAAAGACATAGTAAATTATTTATGTTTTTCTAACTCAAAATAACATTACCTTTATTTATATATATTTTTGACTGGATACATTACTTCACCTTGAATTCACTTTATTTCTTTTTATAAATTACCAATTTAAAAATCAATTAATTAAATATCAATTTTATTCATCCAAGTAACCGACCAACTAGTAGATACTAACTAAACAAAACAATTTTGATAAAAAAAGAAACTAAAGAAAACAATAAGAAACAATACAACAAAGTCAAAGGAACACAAGAACACAAAACACAGAAGAAAAGAACATAAAAGAAAGTAAAGTGAACCTTCATTATTTTTTTATCTTTTGTTTTTTGTCTTCACACAACACAACCTTAACCCACATTTGAAGTTCCAATCTTTCAATCTCAAAAACAAAAAAGAGAGAATTTTTGTGTGTGTGTGTTTCCACGTCACCATCATAGCTTCTCTACCAAATCTAAAACCAAAATTTTAATTTTTCTTCAAATCATAAATACCCCATTAAATTTTTTTGTTTATCTTTTGACCCCACCATTGATTTTCTTTGAAGATTTCATGGGAAATTCATTTGGGTGTTCAGCTTCCGGCGAGAGATTGGTGTCGGCGGCGAGAGATGGAGATTTGGTTGAAGCAAAGATGCTTTTGGAATTCAATCCATGGCTTGCAAAGTACTCAACTTTTGGTGGACTCAATTCACCTCTTCATTTTGCAGCTTCAAAGGGTCATAACGAGGTTTTTTCATATATACTCTTTTCATTTTTTATTTTTTTTATTTTTGCTTTTTAATGTCTGAACGTTTATGTTTTTATCATATTTATTAACCCCTTTTTTGATTCTCAAAGTTTTGTTCTTTTGGGTTGTGTGTTAGATTGTGACATTGTTGCTTGAGAAAGGAGCTGATGTGAATTCTAAAAATTATTGTGGGCAGGTACTGTTTTTCATTTTTTGGCTCTTTTATTTTATTTTATTTTATTTTTTATGTGGTGGCTTGATTGATTTTAGTTTTATGGTTATTGGATTTGATTTCTCTAATTTGCATGATATGATCAGGGTTTTAATATTTAAATAGTGGCCGTGTTAATAGTTGTGGTTGTGATCCTTGATATGGCAGAGAATCACGGTCAAATGTGACTGATGCGGCTTGAATCACAGTTGCATTGCGGTTTCGGCAACATAAAAATTATGTCGTGACCTAGATCACGATTGCGAACATTTATTTAAAACATTGGAAAAATGAATAGTATAGTTGTGGTGATTTTAGTGGTAAGTTTTAGTGTTGAAAAATGGATTTTTCGTTTTTGGTCCACCTAACTAGTTTTAGAGTATGATTCTATACCATATAGCTGGCGTAGCTTGTGCGTGCGTTAATATTATCGGCAGATTGGTGGATCTGGTGCTTGTTCAAAAGTTGTCAGAATGATAATGTGAAGCTTTAGGAAATTTTCTTTCGATGTATTTCCGTTTCCTTTTTTATACATGTATATGATGCATTGACTATGAATATGATTAGCTAAATGAGATTTTTAATTTTGGTTTACTTTGATCCTTGATTTATAGACAGCTTTGATGCAAGCTTGTAGATATGGTCATTGGGAAGTCGTACAGACCCTTATACTCTACAAATGCAATGTGAGTATTGTTGTCCATTTTCTCCCCTTTCTCAGTCTTTCAGTTATATCTGATAAAATTGAACGATCTGAGTCGTAGGGTTGATAGTTGAAAGCTATGTAGTACTGATACTTCAAATTGAAGATGTGTCCAATGTCCGATAGGACAACAAAAACATGTAGTTATTTCTTTTCTTAAAATTTATTACTTGTATCTATGTGGCGATGTCAGTGTTGTGTCTGTGTCAGTTTCGGTGCTTCATAGGTTTATAGTTGAAACCATGTGTTGGGTGGGAATTGGAATTCCGTGTTTAAGTATATTTTATTATTTACATGGTCATAAATTCTTTCAAGAATAAATAGGTTCTAGTGAATTCGATAACAGGTCATGAAAGCAGATTATCTGAGTGGGAGGACAGCTCTTCACTTTGCAGCTGTCAGTGGGCATGTAAGATGCATTAGACTTGTTGTGGCCAACTTTGTTCCAAGTGCTCCTTTTGAAACTCTACAAGCTCATGTGGATACTGACATGGATGATGAATCAAATGCGAAACGAAAACACGAAAAAAGGTCTGCCATTCCTCTTCATTTTGTAATTCTCAAAAGAGTACTGTTATAGTGTTGATCATCCTATATTCTTTTTTAGCTGAAAGTGTTGAATGTCTAATATACTTTCGCTGTCTATTTAAATATTATTTCCGTTCATTTCAATTTACTTAGTATTTTGTATATTCATATTTTTTGGCATTTTCATATATAGCCATTTTACACATTTAGTTACTATCTTGTAGTTGTAGCACCAACATTTCATATTGAAGACGTGTCTAGTGTTTGACATTGATACATGTGGTTACATTCAATCAGTTCTATTTCTCAAATTATTATTGGTGCTGATGTGTTAATGTTAGTATTGCATCCAATATACGTGTCGGTGTTTGTTATGACATATAATAAAGGGAAATTAGAGTAGTTAAAGTAGTTAAGGATTGTTGGATTAGTTATTTTCTGTTTGTTAGTTGTTGTTTCTGTTTTGGAATCCAATTCTTGGGTTCCTAACAGTGTTAGTGTTTCATAGGTTAATACAGTAATAATTATTTGATAAAAATACTAATTGCAAAATCCATGCTTAATTTTTCTACGAGAGTCGTCATGACATTGAATTTCTTTCAGATTTAGTATATTCTTGTTATTTATTTACTTCATTCTAGTGCAGTGCATTGTCCAAGCTTGTAAACAAGACAGCTGATGCGGGTATTACAGCACTTCATATGGCTGCTTTAAACGGATATTTTGATTGTGTGCAACTGCTACTCGATCTTAATGCAAATGTGTCAGCTGCAACATATCATTATGGGACATCAATGGATTTAATAGGTAAATTTTTTGTTAAATATGATGATAACTGATAAGTATGTGCTTGTTTTCTTCCCTTCATGAAAATTACTGATGTGCATTGATATAGGGGCTGGAAGCACTCCATTGCATTATGCTGCTTGTGGAGGCAATCTAAAATGTTGTCAGGTAAGGGTTTCTTTGAGGTTGATGTGTAATATTCCATATGTTTTTTTTGCTCCGAGGTTTTGTTTGGATAAATCACTTAATTAAATACTTATAGCTTAAGTGTTTATCTATAACTATAAGCTATTTCTATAACAACATATATAAAATAAAGTCTAACTATTTTTATATAACCTATAAGCTATTCTGTAGTGCTTATGGAAATAATGTTGAAAGCAATCTTATGAACATGTCATAAGCCGTTTTCATAAGCTCTCACGAACAATCTCACGAATTCTTATGCCATTACATAAGTTCAAATAAGTCAATCCAAACAGGTCTTGAATCTATTAACAATGCTTTTCTTTTTCCAGATCCTCCTTGCAAAAGGCGCAATTCGGATGGCATTGAATTGCAATGGGTAAGATATTGTAAATAGAAATTTTTCATATAAAAAGTTTACTTGGTACTTGCTTTATAACACAAATGATATGAATTTGATATTTATTCCCTCGCAGGTGGCTTCCACTTGATGTTGCTAGGATGTGGGGGCGTCATTGGCTTGAACCGTTGTTGTCACCGAGTTCTGAGACTGTAGTATCACCATTCCCTACTTCAAATTATTTGTCGTTGCCCCTCATGAGCATCCTCAACATTGCAAGGTATTTTTATAGTCAATGATCAAGATAATGAAAATCACAAACAAGGGGAATAGCCTTGGAAATAATGGAGCAAAACATTGGGCACTGTAATTCGCATAAAAAAAAAAACATCAGAAGAGTCAAAATCGGGATCCAGCTTGTAGGATCGTACAGTTTTGTGTTCTTGGTGGTTATGCTTGAGTCTGTGCCTGTGAAAAATTACCTTTTGGTCGAAACAGTTGGAATTGCTATTCCAGACCGTAAAAACGTGTGATCTTTGCAGTTCTGCACCCCCTCTTTGTGCGCATAGCAACAAGGCATACTGAGCTAGAATTAAGTGTTAAAATATTTCTGTTATCTTCTTCTGATGGAAACGTAAGAAAAATTAATTTGAATTTCTGCAGAGAATGTGGATTGCAATCATCGACAACCTCCTCCTCTAATGAGATCGACTTCTGTGCTGTCTGCCTCGAGAGGCCATGTTCCGTGGCTGCAGAAGGTACTGGATTCTAACTTCTGACTATCTGTTTATATTTGCTTATTTATCTGCACGAGGATATTCAATGAACTGCAATTCTTTTTCAATTTCATAAAGGGAATTTATCAAATATAGCATTCCATAGTTTTAGTCTTAAGACTTTGAGTAGTGTTGTCAATTGTCGATTTCACTATAAAGCGATTTATTCAAATTATGCTACGCTATAGTGCTATAGCACTACTATAGCTACTATTTGTCAATACTTTGTGCTAGATAGTGTAACAAAGAGCAATAGCGATTTGTTCAAAGTACGCTAGGTTATAACACTATGACTGCTATTTGACAACACTAGTTTTGAGAGAGAGAGATAGTTTGTGCTTTCCTAGTTCGCGTCGATTCAACATTTGCAACTCGTTTTCACACATCCAAGTTTATGATATTATAAAATAGGCTAAAATGCACTTTTGGCTCCCAAGTTTCACAATCTGGCAATTTGGCTCCCCTATTTTGAAAATAGCAATTTTGACCCCTTAACTTTATACTCTTTTGCAAAAGTAATGCGCCCTTGATTTTGATTGGGTCAACACTGATGTGGACTCATTTTTAAAAACTTGTATGCGGTGGAATTTAATTAAAATAAAAAATATACTGTCACGTGACCGTTATCCACCGCATTTGGTCAACAAAACCTAGGTTTCATTATGGGATTTCTTCTTTCGATAGACAAAAGTTCTTGATAGACAAAATATAAATGGTGTATCGCAGAGGAATAGTGATTTGTTCAAAGTCTGCTAGGCTATAACACTAGTCGCTATTTGTCTACACTGGTTTTAAAAGAGAGATAGTCATCACTTTCCTCATTCTCTTTGATTAAACTTTGCATATCGTTTTCACACATATCCAAGTTTATGATGTTATAAAATATAAAATGGAAAACTTAGTTGATGAGATTCTATGGTAGTCCTAAATTCATATTTTTTATCCATGAAACATGAATACTGACATAGACACGACTCTGACACGTCGACACCGATATTAATTTGAAAAAATGATTTAATCGAATGTAATTTGTGTCGTGTCGGACACGGGGACACACCTTTAATCAGATGTGTCGGTGTTACATATCATGCTTTTAACCTACCTACTTAATCTACCAAAGTCATTTGTCAAAGGCTTGCACATAATGCTTAAATTTTGAGTTCACTTGAGGATGCATATCATGCATTCAAGTATAGTGTATAATTGATCTCAAGTTTTTTTTTTTCCATGCAGGATGCAGGCATGAGCTTTGTGTAAGATGTGCACTCTATCTTTGCTCTACAAGCAATGTTTCTTCTGAAATGCATGGCCCTCCTGGTTCTATCCCTTGTCCCCTTTGTAGACACGGAATTATCTCTTTTGTCAAGTTACCAGGTTCGCAACCGAAAGAAAATAGACCACACGTGTCGCTTAGCATGTGTACGCCATGCATGCAGCATCCGCGCGACGTAGACCAACCTTCACTTGCTCATAATACACCCGAAATTCGAAGAAACCGTGTAGCTTCTGTTTCTTCGGAGATGCTTTGTACTGTCACATGTACACCGTTTCCGTCTGTCACAATTCCTCTATGTACCTGCAACGATGGTCCTTGTCCAACATCTGAACCTCGGGAAGAAGAAACACAAGACGAATCGCCTCGTCACTCACAAGGTTCGACGACGGATCATGAAGATAAAATGGAAGGGCCGAGATTGGCGAAAACGACATGTTCAAGTATGTTTTGGGGTAGAAGAAGTTGCAGCAGGGAGAATCAATGTAATTCAGAAATAAATGCTTGATTGAATCAATGTGTGTATGTTGTATACAATCTTAGTAGATCAACAGTGAATTCCACAGTTATCTTATGATGCAACCTCAAGTAGTAAAATCTAGTGGATGTATACCAAGAAAAAATGTAGCACCACTTTGAATTGAAAACATGTTCAATGTCTTACAAGTGTTGGTGTCTGGCACTGAAAAATGTAGCTACATTCAATTACTTCAATTTTCTTAATTTATTATCATTATCTTCATCTTCATCTTCGTGTCTGGATTTGTATCAATGTTTTATGCAAGATAATTTTCTTGCTTTTCAGCATTCCAGTTTTTTATTTCCAGGTTGTGATGTTTAGAGAGGGTTTGTAAAATTAGTGTGAACAAATTGTTATTGTAATTAAAATTGATTGCAATTGCTTTTCTGTTATAAAGTTCTGTATATTACGTTTGTCATGAAATTTATAGGTTTATAAAGAACAAATTTGAGTACTGAATCATTATTTGTATTTATTTTTGCCATACCAATTTTTAGCTTTGTAGTACAACATTTTGTCATTTGTTTGAGGTTGCTTGTTCAGCAACTTTTATGCTTTTAATTAAACACTACTAATTTTAAATAATTTTGTTAAAATCGTATAAAGCAAAAAATAATAATTTGTTCAAATTTAATTATTACTAATGCTATAACTATTATTTGAAAACACTGTACTAAATAGCTTATCATAAACAACAATTTGTTTAAATGTGAACAATTTATAATCATGACTGGTAGTGACTAGGTGAATTGAACACTCTTTGAAGATAAAAAAAATGATGAGTATTTCAGTTTTAGTGTGTGTATATATATATATACTTTTTAGTCAATAAAATAAAACAAGAAAAATTTCAATTTATTTTCTTATTACCAATTCAAAATTTGCCATAGCTTTTTTCTGTGTTTAATCTATGGAAGAATAGTCACCACTTTTATAAGTTAAATTAATGATTAAAAATTATTTGAAATTCTAATTATAATAAGTTATATTTTAAAAAAATATAAATTAACAGTTTTTTAGTTTTTACTATCGAGATAATAGTTTAATTTATATCGTTTTAATAATAAAAAAAAAAACAATTGTATTTTTCAAAGCTTAACTTATCGGATTGATATTAAATTAAAAGAACCGAATTTATCCTTGGTTTCGTAATTATGTAATTATTTCTATTCATAATTTCATAATTGGTGCCACTTAATTGATATACAAAATAATTAATGAGTTTTATGAGAATCAAATTTATGAGATTTGTTTGGTGATTCACATACTTGGCAATCACATCCAACTAATGAAAGTTTGCCACGTTTGTTATCTTTATCCATAGAAAAGGAGACACGTACCTTTCCTTTAAGGGCAATATATAGTTATTTTGCTTCTTGTTGCAATGTTCTTCTGTCCCTTCCTTAGCTTTTGTTTTTTTCTATGATTTTGTACAGAATATATTCCCATTCCAAGTCACACTTTTTTAGACAAGACACAATATAATTGACCAGTCATACATTTGTGATTCATTTCCATTTATGTTCCCCTTCGATTTGGAGGAGAAATTTGTTCTAAAAATTTTGAGGTTAAATTACATTTTTAATTTCTTAAATTATTATTAGATTTAATTTTGATCTTTTAAATTCTTTTATTTTATTTTCGTCTATTAAATTATAAATATGAATCAATTTGGTTTCTCAATTATTTTTAGTTTCATAAATTATAAATATATTTTTTTTTATCTTTTTAAGGTATAAAAGACAATTTAATTTTTTGAATTATAATATTAAACATTATTAAAAAGAATCGAATTCTTTTAACATTTGTAATTTAAGGATCAAAATATTTAATATTATAACTTAAAAAACTAAGATATAACAAAAATATTTTGAGAGATCAAAATATTTAATGTATATAATTTAATAAATTAAAATGAAATCAACTAAAATAAAAACTTAAGAAATTAAAATAAAATATAAAAATAACTTAAGTTATCAGTAATATAATTTAATCAAAGACTTTTGTTTATAACTTTTGTCCTCATGTTTGAGACTGCATTTTTTTTATAGAAAATTTATATCGAAATTTTAATCTTAATCTATCAAATGTCATTATTATTTTGTACTTTTTTTTTAACTTAACATCATATTTTACTAATTAGTAAAGGCAACTTATTTTTTATTATTGAAATCTTAACTCTTAATTTTATATACAATTGTAGCTGTAACTATATTTGAATTTAATTGTCTTATATATGATATAATATAATATGTAAGTGATTGAGTTGGAACACTTAGAACAATTATATTTAAGATTTAGAATATTTTATTATTTTATTTTATTATTATACCACTAAAAAAAATTATATATTAAATTATTACTCTTTTTTAGTTATGTAGTGTTGGATTTATTGGTGACAATTGTTGCAAGATTTTAACAATAAAGTTGTTGATGAACATTATATGTAGCAAATTCTAAAACGTGTTGTTACACTAGCCTTTAGGTTAAATTTATCCCCACCAATCAGATGCAAATGAGATGAGCAATTAATCATTTCAAGATATTTTGGAAAACTTTGATATGATTTACATTAACACATTAAGAGTATCTCTTAATAATATATTATAAAATAACGTTTCATATATTTCACTCATAATTAGAGAAGAATATGATGACTTATAATATAAAATTAATGCTACTCTAATTTTGTGATATCCACTTTGTCTCATTCTTTTTATATTTTAAGTCATTCTATTCTTCTCTAATGCATGAGTGAAGTATATGAAACATTCTTTTGTAAGGTACTATTGAAAGATACTTTTGGTGTGTTAGTGTAAATTATATCAATGTTTTTTAAAGTACCCAGAAGGAGATTCACTATACATTTCATTTGTATCTGATTGGTGGAGGCGAATCAAACCGAAATACTAACATAACAACGCGTTTTATAATTTGATACATATAATCTTCATCAACAACTTTATTATTAAATTTTTGCAGCAATTTTCACCAACAAATCCAACATATACTAATATTTAAAATAGGTGAAAAATTAGTTTGTGGTATACTGATTTCTTAAGAGAGTTTTTTATTTTATTATTATTATTATTATTATTATTATATATAAATAAGGGTGGGAATTGGTTTGTGGTAAAGCTTTTTTATTTAATTTAATTATCTATTTAATATTTTATGTAATTTTAATTAATACTTTATTTAATAAGTAAAAATTCATTTTGGTTTTTGAGAAATTTTGAGAGAACCAATTTAATTATTGAGAAAAATAAAAGCACTTTTTAATCCATAAAAAGAAATAAATTGAATCAAATTAGTTCTTGAGAAAATTTAAAACACCCAATTAAATCCATAAAAAAAAATTAAAAATACACTTTAGTCCTTAAGAAAAATAAATTGGAATAGTCCTTTTTCATTCTCATATTTTTGTTCTTTGCCCTCACGTTTCTAAATGTGCGTTATTGTTTTTCCTCGCGTTTTTGAAGGTATGATTTTATGTATTGTTTATAAAGGATACCGTTGTCGTTTATTTGGATATTATTGACATTATTTTTTAAATTATATTATAATTTAATGATTTTTTGTCACATGAATTAAATTGTTCATTTAATTATTGTTAGAGACTTAATTGTATATTTTTAATTAGTGTCAAAAATCTAATTGTTCTTTTTTTTTATATAGAGAAATTAAACGTGTGAAAATCAAGTTGATGAGTCATCAGACAAGTTAGCAAAAAAAAAAAATTCAATTTTCTAATTGTGGTTCACTTAAGGATTATTTGGCCCAATTTATTTTTCTTAAGGACTAAAAAGTACTTTTATTTTTATCAAGGACTAAAATGGGTATGTAAGAATTTCTCGGGGACCAAAATGGGCATTTATTCTTATTTAATTATACTACATTTTAATTATTTCAACTCAAATTAATTAAATATATTACTATTTTAATTTAATAATTAATTTCAAATTATATACAAAGCTAATTAGATAATTAATTTTTAAAGTTTTTAATAATTACTTAATAAAACTAAAATTAATTTGATGATTTAACTAGATAATTAAATGTGTATTTAATTTGAAATTAATTATTTAATTTATAGTGTTTGTAATATTCATATTACAAATTAATATGAATATTACATAGCTATGTAAATGATTTTATTTTAAATGGAGTAATATTCATAGTGTTTGTAATATTCATATTTGACGAAATGTTTGACAAAAGATATGGTGTTGAGGATATTATTGGAGATGAGACTCAAGCTCATATCTAATTAATCATCAATGGTGAAAAATCAATTCACACTTGAGTAACATCAAGTCTTGAGTTGAATGATGAAAGTACATTGTTAGAGTAATTGCAAGTACTTGAAAATAGATATATCTCAAAGGTTAAAAGTACTTGGACCATAAATATAAAGTTCGAAGGTTCAGTTTTACCTTTAATAAACATATAACATGAATTTGTTGTAATATGTATTATGAGTCTATTTCTGATATAGTCTACCTATGTGATGATGAAGTGAGACCGCTTCAAAGAGTTAAAGGTCTTGACTATTAAATTCTTATCAAAAGAGTACATGACATAATACCTTATCAAATGTGTTATCTTTATAATTCTTTTGATAGTACCGATGTTTTATGTGTAAGTGGTACACTTGTTCTAATGAATAATTGATTAAAAACTTATCTATCAATCTATTTGGGATGAATGAAACTCATAATTTACTAAGTATTGGTTCAAATCATAAGATACCATTACATAAAAACTCTGATATTTTCAAAACATAGGACTAAATATATTTTAAAAAATATGGAAAATTGTGAAATATTTTCAAAATATTAATAAATATATATCTATATATATAAACATTTCTAATTAATATGATAGAGTTGTGGAGTCAATAACTGTGTACTTCAATAACTGTGTACTTTATGCTTTAACGATAAGGTCTGAGTTCTATTCCTATGTGCGGAACTTGGTTCATGCATGAAAAAGACTCAAAAGAATAATGGTATTTATTAATAATCTTATATACTTCTTCAAGTGCATATAAATGTATGGTACGGTCCACAACTTTACAAACTATAAAGTACATCAAGAATATGTGCACATCACTAAAGTTTCTTGTGCACTATCGAAGTTGCGATGGTGTTACATTCTTAGTATTAAAGATAACTTATATTAAAATATGATTGACAATTACAGCCACAACTCAATCACAGGAACATCAAAAACACAATTTCAACCGGATTCTTAAAATTGAATCTCAAAATAGACAAAAGAAAAAATTGTAATTTTGATTATTTTAATTTTATTAATTTGTAAAATTAATTTTTTAATTTAAAATTTAATATTTTTAATTATTTTATCAAATATTTTAACTAAAAATAATGATAAAATATATATTTTAAACGATATGAAATATAATATAATTATATTGAAAAGTTAATATCTATAAAATTATAATAAAACTCAAAATTTCAACTTCATCTTCTCAAATAATTCATTTTAATCTGATTTTTTTATAAACATTCATTTTTTTAATTAAATTAAAATTATATAAATAACTAATACATTTAAATGATTTTATATCATAAAATTATATATTACCTCGTCAAAATATATTATATTATTATTTTTTTAATTACAAAATCCAAAGAAGAGACAAAAACTGTAAAGAAGAGCAGATATCTCAACAAAAATGTATCTTTATTCAACCATGACAAACCCTAATTAAGAAAAGCATAGGAAACAAATCAAATTAAAATAGAAGGGTGAAAAATGTTTTATTGATTGCATCCTTTATTCTTGATGAATTGATCACCTTCTTCTTGCTGCAGTTTCTCTTTGAGCATTAAAGTAAACTGCAGCAACAGGTAAACCAAGGCTATTCTGTTGTGAAAAGCTCCTTGTGTTGAAATTGTCTCTAGAAGTTGGAGATCTCACTGTTTGTCTCCCTCTTTGCTTGAACAATATGAAGACATATCTATGGATTCCTATAACTGGTTTTGGATTCTCATACTCCACAATTTCTTTCCCTGCATCAAAGTTCCCTTTCTAATTATAAGATTAAAATCACCATTAATTATTACTCTATCTAATTCTTTTTTTTTTTGTCTTAGAAGACAAGATAAGTACTATTATAATCAATTTACACATCTGCGAGAAGGTAAATACTATTATAATTAACTTATACAACTATTATGTATTGAGTTTAAATCCGAACATGATATCTAATTTAACAATATTGACATTTGTCAGTTGAGCTAAAACGTAAGACTCAATCTTTTTCTTTTTAATTGATACATTTGCAGAATATTTTTGTTTTTATTTAAATGTCATTAATTTGAAAATTTTAATATAACGTTAATTATTACAGTTTTATATTTTATTTGAAAAGATAAAATATTGTAGTGTGATTTTACATTAAAATTTTATATTTTTATAATAAAAAATATAACTCGGTACTATTAAATTTACAACATTCACACAATGCACACTAACCATTTGCGCTAGGCCCCAATGGTCAATTAGGGGTTGAAATTGTAATTTCATATCTTAGGTGTCAACACCATGCGTGCATATGTATAACAAACTATATATGTTGATGTTGTATTCCCACTCTCCTCAAAAACACAAAATTGGGGGGTTAGATGAACAATTATCAACTATATATAAAATTGCATAAATCCTAACTAATAGTTGATTTTGCAATTAATGGTTATAACTCTTAAGTTTTACACTTAAAGTGACATTCTTAGTGGTAAAAGTATATCTAAAAATAAGAATTAATTATAAAATATATATAGAGATGAAGAGTGAGAGACTGACCAAAAGAGACATCTGTGGTACCTGGAATATCTGTAACCATCCTGAACAATTGACACCAAGTTGATAAGAGGGAATTGATGGTACAAAAAGACAAAGAGATGAAAAAGAGAGAGTTTTGATTATAACAAACCAATGAAGATGTTCCCTTAAATATGGATCACTTGGACTAGGAGCATCTGGGTCTGTCATGATCTACAAGTTCCATCATTTGATATATATTCTCTATTAGTATTATTAGAAATATATATTTTTAAATTAAATATTCATTGATAAAATCATGAATATTTAACATAAACAAAAAATTAAATTAATTACTATGAAAAATAATTGGTTAGGTTTTTTAATACTTTTTTACATATATATTTAGATTTATTTCATATGCATTAATAGTGTAAATGTTTTCTTATACTATGATTCAATCATAATCTTTCAATAGAATCGTAAAAAAAAAATTGACTTTGTAAAAATTTAGTTCTGTAACTTGAAAATATCGAGTTTAAATCTCATTTAAAACAATTGTAAAATAATCATTAGTGTTACTTTGATTAATAAATGTTTTTTTTTCTTTTTTATTTAAAAAAAACTTGAAATATTTAAAATTGATTTACAATATAAAAAATTTGATACTAAAATTACATTAAACTATGACCTATCTAAAAATATCATCACTCCGATCTTGTATCCGATTTTTAAAGCATTGCATACAACATAGTAACCAAGAAGGCAATAACAACATAGTGAGTAAGTAACTTACCAAAGTATAAGCAGTCCTCAAGTCATCACCACCTATCTCAACCCTTGGCTTGTTCATAACAATAGAAGGCAATAACTCATGACCATTTGCAACTTGCTTAGTGGAATATGTCACATTCATTCTAACACTTGGATTAAATATATCAACCACTTCTCCTATCACCCTTCCCATAGAAAGTGGTTCCAATGACCTAGACATTAATTAATTACAATGATATGCAAAGAAAAGGGCTATAGATATATGAATGTATAAGAAAATATATGATATAATTAAATGTGTGTATTTTTGAAGTGAGTTTTTTAAGTGAGTTTTTGAAGTAATTTATAGGCACCAAAACATAAGAATATTTAGAAAGGGAGATAATGAACTTGGCTTGGTTTAGAAGCATAAAGAAAGATTTGATCCAAACATGTTTTTTTCTTAATTTGGGAAAGGATATCTATTTAAAGTATCAAAATTTGTTTTATTTGAAATTGTTAAAGGGAATACGCTAGATACTAGATTTGTATATAAAATGATTGATGCTTGATGTTTGTATTATCAATTTTTATGTGTGATTTTAATGGAAGAATCTTTAACTTGTCTTTGTCGTATTGGATAGTTGAGAATGAAGAATTTTGCCCCACTACTATATAATAAGATATCTTTGGCAAATGACAATTCAACTTTATGATAAGGTGCTAAATTTCATGCACATGATTTATCATATATATCGATGAAAAATATAATCATATCAAAATCGGGATAGTTTGTTGTTTTT
>JBBPBT010000770.1:83553-93604 GCA_037974875.1 Cicer bijugum | reverse complement strand
TTAACCATATATTTACACAGCTCTATTTCCACCGTAACTATCACAACCTCCTTCTTTTCACCCTAAAATTTTTTTATCAAGATTTATCGAAAGAAGTTATGAAAATTAATTTTTAGTTTAGGTTATATAAGATCATGAAAACGATAAATTCATATAAAATTGTAAAAATTTAACTTTTACATACCGATATTGAAAGAAAATAATGGTTACTAAAAATAATAAATTTATGTAAACTATAAGTATTGGTTATTAATTTTGCTAATTAATATCAAATTATTAATTCAAGATATCCACAACCAAATCTGGTCAATAAGCACTTAACGATAGAATTATTTGTTCAACAATTGCAGCTATCATAGATATTTTACACGTTATCAATTCCAAATAGAAAAAAGATTGATAATTTGATGCAACATAGAAGTGCTTCTAACTTCCTTCTAGAAAAGAAGCTGATTATGGATGAAAATGACAGCCATATATATTTTATTCAATAGACCCACATGTAGTGGTGTCTTTTAGAAAAGAAAAAATAATATTAATAATGAATTAAAGTTCCTTAGTATAGTAGCTAGTGCTCTTTTTGAAAATTTTAATTCTTTATCTTATAAAATTACATGCATAGGTAGCCCAATAAAGTAGTAACTTTTATGATGCTACTGTGACAGATAAAAAGTACCATTTTCTTTGCTTCAATCATTTAACTTCTTTGGCCATATATGGAAACGTAGCTCCTTTTTAATTTTAAATTATACCTAAATTAGGTATGGGTTGGGGGAAAAGGGTTGCATCGTAGAAAATTAAAGATTACACACTAAAGAAATTTTTATATAGGTAGTGAGAGTTGAGCTTGCGATTTTGTGAGTGTAAATTAACTTTTTATTAATTGGATCAATTTTGATTAACGTAAGACATGTTTTTTTTTAACTATTATATGGTTATTCAGTTTTATTTTTTGTTTATACGTTTATAAACATTGTTTTTAAGTATACGACTCTTACAACATGAGAGAAAATATAAGAACAAAAAGGAGAAGATTGTAATTCTTATTAAAATTGATTGATCTAAAAGTATTTATTAATGTTATACACAATTTATTATAAGAAATTCGAAGTTAACAAGGAGTTACTTCGTGAATAATAGTTTTGATAGTGTTTCATTCAAATAAAGTCAAAGACATATAATTGAAGAATCGGATCTTGAGAAATAAGAAATTATACTCAAAAAGATTCATCGAAGGCACAAATTTTAATGTAGAAACTTACAAAAGAAGTCTAAAGTTAGCTAAGGGGTGTTGAAAGTGAAAGACACAAAAGCCACGTGTCTTACATATATTGTTTGGTAGTTATCTAAGATTCTCATCATGCGTAGATAGATGCAAACACCCATCCTCACAAGATTCTCAATCTCTTTAACTATTCGAATGATGATGTATGAAACTCTTACTAAATAATAATCTTCATTTTTACAGTTCTTTGTTAGTTACTTTATTTATGTCTTATTCGAATTAATGTTACATAATCTTGGTTTCTAAATTTAATCTTGTACTCATTAGACATGTCAATTTAAAAATCTTAAAGATCTAATTTAAGTCTTAGATTAATCATCAAATTTATTTGTTTGAAATGATAAAACTTACTATCAACAAATGAATTTTGTCATGTTTTGTTGTTCTAGACTATACTTTATTTTGTTTCTAAAACTAATTTTAACTTGAAATTAGAATTTTTTGTGTTTGATTTTGTGGTAGCAAAAATTGATTTCGAATTAATTTATTTTGTAAAATTAATTTTAATTAAAAATTAGTTGAATATAAAGTAATTTATGTTTAGATATATTTATATAAAAGTGAATTGAATAATAATTTTTACACTAATGCAAAATATACCTTTTAAATCAATTCATTACCTGATTTAAAGTGTTTCTACTTTTTAAAGCATTCGTGTCTAAAAACAGACACAACCAATTTAAAAAATATATTTTGTAGTTGTGTCAAAATTTCTAGAAGAAAAATTCTAACTTCAAATTAAAATCAATTTTACATTATAATATTGATTTTGTCTCCTCCAAAACTGAAACCAAATATGCACAAAGCTTTTGACTTAAGAATTGATTTTTAGGATGAAATTTATCTTCAACTCACTTTTACATAAATGTATAGCATATATCACTTTATATTCAACATATTTTCAATCAAATTAATTTTACATAATCAATTCATTCAAAATTAAATTTTATCAACATAGAAACAAACATAAACTATATCACTAACTTAGTTTTGGAAGAGTTAATAACATATGCAAATTTCTTTTGTGGGGAGTTCGGGGAAGTACCGACGATAACAACAAATAAATGATCATAATTATTTAGAGACTTGAACAACATATCTTTGCCCAAAATCTTTAAAATATTAAATATATGGGTCACATAGCTACAATTGATACAATATATTAAGATGTAATCCTGCTGCTCCCTACAAATTCAAAATATACTCTTATGCCACTTTGTTCGGAGTTTGAAGAGCGCCTGAAGCGATAACAGATCGATAATCATTAGGATCAATAAATGATTTGGAAGGACAACTTATGAGTTTTCATCATATTTTTTTCAAAACGATCTTATGAGTTTTCAAAACTCTCAAGCTTCCATAGCTCTTTTGATTCTTTCTTCCAAAATCCTCTGATTTCTAATATATTTCACTATTGATTTGGAATTAATCAAATAGTGAGAGTTATATTGGATTGCTTACAAGAGATCAAATAGTCTAATGACAATATGTTGACATAAACAAATATAGAGTCCACAAAAAATGTTAATTATACTTAATTCTCAATTATATAGAGAACAAAATTAAAAAATATTCCATTTTAACAAATATTAAAGGAATTTTTTTAACAATACATAGTTGATCTAAATAATAAGGATTTGAACACTTTAAATAAGTGATTAGAGGTTTCATGAATATTTCTACCTATATATGATGATTATCAAAGCAATTTTCGTATACTATACTTTTACAATTTAAAACAAAATATTCAGTCCATGTTGCCAAGATCTTCATACAAATTAAATCTAATATTCTTTTGAAATGAAGGGAGGAAAAAGGTATGTTAAATTGTGGTCAATACCATATATTTTATATGTTGAGATTCCAAATTTGACCATATATCAAAAGGAGGGAACTAAATGGTCTTTGCTTAGCCTTTTCTTTCCAAATATAATAAAATTACCCTTTTGCAACTTTTTTCCTTTTCAAACACCACTTTCTCTCTTTATTTTGTGTTTCCATCACTTGAATGTCCCTTTTATTTTATTTTTTTTTTCCTTTTCCCTTTTTCTATATGTATTAAAGCATTACTTTGCCTTTTGACTTTGGTTATCTTAATTCATAATGACTTAGCATCATAGTTCACAACTCAATTTAATTTATATTTTATCAAGTACATGATAAAATACTAATTATTATCAAGATACACTATAGTAAAGGATTCTCAACATTAATGATGTTGATTTAAAGGAAAAGCTATACCACTATCCTTTAACTTAATTAATTTAAAGTTTTGACTAGGTTATTTATTTATTTATTTATTTATTTTTGTCAAATTAGTTTTTTATATTTAAAGACATTCATAATATTGAACCAAACTTTATTTTTTATAATTGTAATTTTTCAAAAAGTCTTATTTGGTCATTCAAAAATTTCAATACTTCTCAAATTCATCAAGATAATTTCTACATTACATCATAATAACTATTACAATAACTATTACAATATGTAATCCATCAAAATTAACATGATGTTATGAAATAAACTAAAAGATAACAAGATAAAAATAGAGGACATTGAAGCTTTTTCTATTATTTCCTTCTCAAGTGTGTGTTTACAAAATAGAATAAGTCCTATTTACATATGTAAACAGAATAAGTCCTATTTACATGACACAAATAGGTAAGTGAAAGAACAAGATAAAAAAATAAAATAATTAATACATTCATTAATGGGAGCTAAGGGAATGAGATTATGAGAATATGGAAACCTAAAGAATATGCATCTATTAATAAATATTATTCATAACACTCCAACTCAGATATCCATGAGGACATGTTTCATTAAAAACTTACGAGAAAAACTCGGTAAGAAAAAACTCTGATGAAGAAAAAAGAGTACATCATTTATATGAGAAATGTCTCATTAAAAACTTTACCAAGAAAACCCAATGGGATAAAACTACGGTGAACGAATAAAGAGTGCAAAATATATGTATCTATCCCCTTCATGTAGACAATAATCTTTGAAATGACGAAGATCGATTTTTTATTGTAGTTGTTGAAACACATTATTTGTTGGTGACTTTGTAATGATATATCAGATGTTATCACATAAATGACTTTGTTGATGTCTATATCAACACTTGGTTGAAGATCATGAACGGTTACATATTTTACTTGAATATGTCTTGTCATTGTTTCAACTTAACGGTGCATGCAACATTATCCTCATAAGAAATTGTTGTAGTCATTTTTATGGAACAAAAACCATAAGTCCCTTGCATGTGTTGAATCACATGCTTCAATCAAAACACCTTCTTGACTAGCCTTGTGTAGCTGTAAAATTTCTTCATCATTTGATGATATTGTTGTTGTGGTTTGCTTCACAATCTCCATGAAATAGTTTTTCTTTCTCGTGTAAATAAATATCTTGTTTTTGATATATACAATTATGATGATTAAAAAAGTAATTTGAATATCTAAGGTAACAAAATATATATTTGATCAAGTTTCAAAGAAGTTCACTTGTCTAATAAATCAATAACAAATGATATTTCACAACAAATTAATAATTAGCAAGATATATCAACGGTTGATTGTACTAATATATCATGTTTCAAGACTATGCAGTAATCATTATTTTCTTGAGTTCTATAAAGACATTTGTTCATAGTTTGTGACTTACAACAAGCAAAGTGAACAGTTGGTTTGACTTGTTTCACATAGGACCACTTTAAAACTCTTGCTATAGAAGCTTCATCATTCACAAAAATATTATTCAAATACTTATTTTGTAATCTCAAGCAAATCTTTATCTTTGCTTAATATTCCATCTCAAACTAATTTAAATGATATCGTTTCCATATCCTTCATTTATAAAATATTCACATAAGAATTTTACACAATGTGCATCTAGATTGTTTAAGAACATGTATGGACTTATTCATTTTGATTAAGCTATTTCTTCAATGGTTTAAATTGTATGTATCACAAAAATTAAATCTTTTAGGGAGTTTCATATAATCATCACTATCAAGTGAGTCACACAAATTTGAACATGTCTTTCATATACAAAGCTTAATCAAGTATGAAAAAGTTTTTGAAGTCACTTCAGATGAATATGTCTTTTCAAAATCAATGGTAGACTTTTACCAATACACGTGAATATGTGTATTTCACTAATCTCACTTTCTTTTTGAGTGAAAATCATTCATATCCAATAAGCTTCATATCTTTAGATGTGCAAACTTCAAGTCCAAAAACCTCTCGTTTTGCAAGTCGGGCTTAATTCCACTTCTATTATTTTGCCAACTTTTCTTTGTCTATAATCTTTAATAGATTTTAATTTATGATCGTTATTATCATTTATCACATAAGCGCTAAATTATAATGCAAAAAATATTGTCAAGATTGACTTTATTTGGGTTCCATCATATTCGATTCACGACATAATTTATTGAAATCTCTATATTTTCACAAATTTCAAGTACCTGCTCATTCTTTTGGAACTGAAAATCAATTATGTCAAATTACTTTTTTGAAATATGTATATCCTCATTTAGGCAATCTTGCATTTTAGCCCATTTTCTTGTTCGATGATTTTTATCTTTGGAAAAATATACCACACTTTATGCATGGATGAGACTCATTTGCAATGATACATTGTCCAACAAAGACTTAAATTTGGATTGGAACATTTGCAGCTGATGAATGATTTTTTTAAACTTTGCAAGATTTCTCTTTTGAACTTCTAGTTCTCACTAACTTTTACGAGGATCAAAATGATACAATAATATATTTCCATATCATCATTTTTGGCTGTTTAATCTCTCGCCTCAATAATGAGAATACTAATTCATCAAATAATTATTAACAAGCTCATTTGTAAACAAATCTTTAATTTCTTAACTCAATATACTCTATTATAAATGGAGATTTCATATTCAATATATATTCTCAATATTCTTTGACAACCCATCTTAGTGCATTGTATTGGAGCAATTGAAACATACACAATATATCGAAAAAAATCTCTTAAATGAAGAATATTAGGTTATCAACCTAAAATTGATTGTAAATTAAGGGGAGAACTATAGTAACTTGATGGTTTGATGTAAATGAATATCTCAACATACATAATTGCATGTTTCCAAAGTAGAATTTAGAAGTTATGATTTCGTAAGTATTGGTCACACAATTAACTTTATACGTCTAAAAAATGGATTTTTCAAGTTCATTTTTGTGTATGAACATATGCTTGCTACATGACGTTCAATATCAAATCCAACATATTAATTATTTTCTAAATTACTTCAAGATATTTATGAAAGTTGACATAAAAATTTCACATATTTCTAGTTATGAGTTGACAACAAACATATACGACACCATTTAGTTTATGATAGATGTATTGATTCATATAATCGGTGTGTTGATCCGCATAATTGGTATGTTGATCCATATAATCGGTGTATTGATTCACAAATACAACCTTATATACATTTAAAAAATGTGAGACACTCATTCTCTCAAATTGTCAACTTTATATGACACTAAAATCGAAAAATTAAAAATTTAATAAAAATTAACTTTACATTCTACTGAATTAATTTAGTCGAGTTAATATTGAAAATTATTTTTTATAGCCATAAAACCAGTGACATATCCTCTAAATGGCATGCACAGGTCACTATATCGCTATATTTTTTTTTTTTATAAATAATAATAATAGATTATTAAAACAATATAAGTTAATAAAATATGTTGAAACAATACAACACATTGCCTCTCTCTTCTCCGTCTCTCATTTCTCCGCTCAGATTGCTCTCCATCTCTTCTCTTGAATTCTTCCTCTCAGTTGCAGAGATCAACTGCTAGCGTCACTTTTTGGTCTTGATTTTCAATCTATCTCAATTTGCTTCTAATATTTTTTAAATTGTTATTTTTTCTCTTCTAGTTAAATAATTTTTCTCTATGAATAGAGTAGAAAAAATGTTAACAGTTATTGTCAACAATAATCTTGCTCTTATTTTTACCATAATGTAAATGAGATTATTTAATAGTTCTTAATCGTAAACAAGTTGTTGATATCATATTAGAAATCACACGATGAAGAGATAAATCATAAATGAGATAGAAAGTTATTAAAATTTATATGATAAACTATAATAAAATTAATACAATGAACTATATATATATATATAGATAAATTATATAATATTGAATGATAAACTATTTAATATCTCCAATTGTTGATACATAATATGATGTAATATTATTTTAATTAATTTATATATTTTTAGTGGCATAATATTTAAACATATAAGAAAATTGATATACTTTTTAAAAAAATTCCAACAAATATAAATATTTCAAATATTTAATTATAATATTTTAATTTATATATAGTTCTTAGAAATATTTTGTGCAAAATCTGTGCAAAATCTATCGTTAACCAAAACCGAACACATATATTTGCTGAGTTCTGAAACGATATTATGAACTATAAATATGAAAGCATCATCATTAAGCATCGTTGTTTCAAAATACTCATGATTATGAATCTTGATGTAAAATAATTATAGGATAAATAAAATTCTAGACACTACTAGTAAAGGTAAATCTAAAGTATACGAAAAAAAAATTAAAAAAAAAAGTGAAAATACAAAGTAAAGACGAGAGAGTATCGTTTTCTTCTGACTTCCCATGAGAAACTTCTGCGAATCGGTCCCATACGGTTAATCAACACACGTGACGGATTATCACGTGCGATTCCGCGTGCATGGTCTCAGATTCCCTACGCCATTATCTTTTTAATAATCTAATCTAATTCTAAACATGCCAATGCATACTACACCTCCACGTGTCATTTACATAAACTCTGATTCGCTCTACGACACCGGTTCAACCACGGCGATTGCTTGTTATCACGATGATCCTGACAATCCAACGGCTCTGATTTCACGTTCGTAGAACCAGGTTGATGTAGCCTCAACAGTGTATCTTCTCCACTTTCACAACCGTTTTCTCTTGTTCGTTTCACTCCAATCGCAACACCAAACAGCTTCGGGTTCATCTCTTTCACGCCGGAGCCTCGCTTAACATCCTCCGGCATCAAATCCAACGGCTTCACGGCTGTCATCCCGGACTCTCTACTTCCTTGCGCGCCACCGTCCGATTGGTTATTATTATTATTGTTGTTGTTTGCATAACTTGACATGAGAGTGTAAATATTGTTGCAGAGTGATTTCATCTCAGCGAGCTCCTTATTCAGAAGTACGTTCTCTTTTCTTAATCTCTCGTTCTCATCGAGAAGCTCCGCTGGCGCTCGCGACGGCGACGAGCTCGAGGATATTACTTGTTCATCACCGGAGTTTGACGGTGATATAATCGGCATCGCCGTAGGTATTACAGTAAGCGGAATCGGTGAAGGAACCGCAACTATCGCGGTTTCTGCCGTTGCAGCAGTAAAAACAGACGTCGGCGAAGGCGACGGAGTTGAGATCTTCCGGCGTTGAATCTCGCACAGAAGCCGTTTGTCACCTCTTCGAAAAAACTCGTTCGAGAATTCCCAACGATCAGGTACTACTTTTCTAAATCCCTGAAAATCGATAAAAACCGAAAACAATTAATTAAAAACAAAATCAAAATCACGAAATTGAAAAAGAAAACAAAAAGAATTAACAATTTAATTTAATTACATAGGTATTGAGTTGGCGAACGAAGCTAGAGAAATTGTTGTGTTTGAAATATTTAGGAAGCAAATCTCTAGCGAAAACGGTGGGATTCCAAACGATGAAGGTGGATCCATCGTCGTTCCATGAAATAACGTCGTTGATGGATTGATCTTCGACGAGGTTGTATGTTTTTGTGAGAAACGGCGTCGGAATAGATCTCTGTGACTCTAGGACGGATGCTGTGGTAGGTTCGCCGTTATTTTCCACCGGAGGTAGCGGCGGAACCATGGAGAAGTTTAAAACAGATTATCGCCGACGAGTTTGGTTGTGAAGAGAGAGAAAGAGAGAGATTTTGGTGGTTCTAGAAGGTTCTGTTGAGAATAATAGGATGGAAAGAGAGAGAGAAAGAAAGGAAGGAACGAGAAGGTACTGCGTTAGTTACGTCTAATGTCGAGAAAGTTCCGTGTGAATGAGGATTTTTGCTTTGATTAATATTAACCGCATTTGAGGATGATGATGCGAAAAAGATAGAAAACTTCCCTCCACGGCTCTTCGCAATGCAAGAAACTTCTACACCTTTTATTATCTTCATACGACAAAAAATAAAATACTAGTACTAATAAATTGAAAATAAAGGATTGTTTAAGAAGACTAGGGTCTACAATAGTCGGGTTTGATGTATCCAGGGTCGGATACATACAAATAAAATTATTTTAGGTAGATTTAATAATATATTATAATTTTTTTTTTAATAATATTAATAAAAATATCCTTTAAAAAATTTTAATTTTCAATTTTTGGTATAATTATTATTTGAACTAATATATATATGTTGATTGAACTAATATATATATGTTGATTGAACTAATAAAAAGTATTGCTTTTCACTAAAAACATCTTATATTAAATATATTGTTTTTCATTTTGACCATATTTTTTCATTTTTTATTTTTCTATTTTTTGTTTAGAATTTTAATTGTGTGATTAGTTTTTGTTACTGAATATACTCATGTAAGTGTTTTTAATTTAGTCGTTTCTTTTTCATATGTTAAGTATTAAGTAAATATTTATATTTTAAATTATTAATTTTTTTTCTTCAATTGTAGTAG
>JBBPBT010000770.1:21134-80868 GCA_037974875.1 Cicer bijugum | reverse complement strand
TATAATCCTTATCATTAGAAAATATTTTAGAGGTTATTTTGGTTATATTTATAAAAAATATTATAAATTTTAAAATATATTTATTATTTAAAATTTAAATAAATTTTTTTAACCCCATTTAATATATTTGATTTTTTATATAATATAATGTATTTAACATGTCACATTTTCAAAGGTATATTTGTAAAAACATTAATCGTGTGTTTGTGAGGAGTAAAGCACCATGAAAAGGGTTTTTTATTGACCGTTACATACCTTGGGAACACTTGCATAATCCCTAAAGAGCAATCTTTGTGTTTGCAAAGGGTAAAGCTCCTATGAAAGGGGTTGTTGTCTATTAACGTGTCTGACGAGGTGTCATATATATATTAGTATAAATAATGTATGAATAAACAAAATTAATATTAATATGAGTATGAGTATGAGTTTTGTTATAAATTCCGTATTAGTAATATAATTACAAAAAGGGTACGTGTTAGTATATTTTTATGAAGATGTGTTATTTGATTTTTGACTATATTTTGTTGTTAGATAGGAGTGTATATAGATACAAGTTTACCCGTCAATCTAATCAACTTAATCACCCAACTTAATCCGATTTTTATTCGTAAGGTTAATTTTAATTCTTATTCGACTTAATCTGTTGAAATCCGCTTATATTCGATTTGAATAATGAGTTCAATAATTAGAATCTGTCAATATAACTTAGTGACTAATTATGTCTTTTTTTTTTTTTTTTTAATAAATTTGTTTGGTGGAAGTTGCGTCGCCACCCATCTTCTTCTGTTTTAATACCGCCATCTGCTCACTTTCTTCTTCGATTTCAGACTTCCTGCAGTCGGGCTTCCATCGACATTTTTCATTGTTTCAGACGTCCTGCAGCAACGCTGCAACCCACCTTCTTCTATAATTTTTTATTTATCAAAGTAAGGTGTGTAAAGTATTTTTCTCTAAATTAGCTATGTCGAACAAGATACCGTTTTTTTTTAAATTATCAAGTATATTGATTTTTATGATAAATTGAATTTTAAGTTATAAAATATTGAGTAAATTAAAATACATTTGTGAAGAAACTTTATCAAGAAAGTTGTCACGAAGCAAACTTAATTTGAGTTAAATACTATTTATTTAAATACTATATTTTGCTATATTTTTTATTTATTTAGATAAGATATATAAATTTATGATGTATTCGAATATGAAACATAATATTCAGATTAATCAATAATTGTTATAGATTTTATAAACATTTTATCATGGTATTTAATATCAATTGATTAATATTTCTAAAAATGTATATTTATACGATGAATCTAGATTAAATTTGTTTACATTTAAATTTATTAAACACATTTTTTTAGTATTTTATTTGAAAATAGTAAGTACTCTAAAAATAAATAAATGAAGCACTATTATTAAAAGATTATAATAGCTTAATAAACTAAAATGTGGTGAATGATGTGATTGAACTTTTATAGTTTTTGAGATATTAAATATATTTTTATTCAATTAAATTGAGATTTTACTTATGTTAAAAACAAAACATATTACTATTTATATTTAATCCACCAATGCAATCCGTTCTTAATCAGGTTAGTTCAGTTCAAATTAAATGAAAAAAAATACAGATTTAAAACTCAATTTCCAAAAAATAATCGAGAAGTTTGGATATTGAATTTTGTCAAAATCAACCCTCCTCAACTCGCATGCACTTCTATTGTTAGATATTCAAGAGAACAATGAGAGGAGTTTTTGAAAATCATCCCGAATTAAGGGAACAATTAGGGTGTGAATAATAAATGATTGAGCAAACTTAGCAACAAATGATGAAGCAACTACAACGTGACAAGAGCATTTTTATTGCAAGATCAACAGCACAAATGTTGCACAACACCTTTTGGTTGATGATGTCTCAATATTTGCGGGTTTGCAATAAATATAATATGGATAATTCTATTTTATTGTGATGGATTTGGATAATTTTATTTGCACGATTTTGTTTTAAAATTTTATGGCATTCTTATTATATCTTTTATTTATTCAAATTAAATTTAAAATTTTTATTTAATGTATTAAGAAATTATAAATTTTGAATAATTTTCAATTTATTGATTAAATTTTGAAAAAATAATAAATAAAAAATAATTTTTTAAATATATTTTTTACAAAAATTGAAATTGTAAATTTCATAGAAGCATGCTTCTTAGAGATGGCAATTGAAATTGCATCCTAATTTGATGAGACATGTGGTCCTAATATGACATGTTGAAAGCTTAAACTACAATTTGCTAAGCATTAATCCATTTCACGAAAAAGGTAATGATGTTATATCTGACTCTTCTAAATGCATGGTCATGGACTTGTTTAACAAACAAACTCTTTTTATTGGATAAAGATTGTGTTGGGTGGGCTCACTCCCCAAGTGGAACCCTCCAATTTTATTAATAGTATTATTATTATTATTATTATTATTATTATTGAAATAAAAAGAAAAAGGAAAAAAAAAAGGTTTTAGTGGGCTTGGTCCTCTTGAAGGTAATAAAAGGGATTTAGAAATTCTTAAGGACATACACAACACAGATAACAAGAAAGACAACGGAAGAAGAACGATTGCCAGAGAAGAAAAATAAGGGTTTGGTTCCAGTGGTGGTAACAGGTGTGTAGCAAACTTGCTCCGGTTGATCTACAAATTTAGTATGTTATTCCTACCACTGAGTTTGTTACTTTAATATATAATTTGAGTAGTTTTATCTTCTCTGAGAGTTACTTTGGCATACCCACTTTAGTGGAAGGTTGTTATGAGGTTGTTATAGGGTTGTTATAGGGTTGTTATTGTTGATTGATATTCCCTATTGTTATTAGGAAGACTCTTGGTGTACCTATTAATTATTATAGTGGAAGATTTTACTGGACTAGGTCCCGTGGTTTTTATTCTCTCAATTTGAGGGAAGTTTTTCACGTTAAAAATTGTGTTTGTCTCATATTTAATTTTCTGCCAATTATTATTGCTCTTGGAATTGTATTTTCTGTTTGGCCATTTATTTGCACAGGTGGGGGGAAAATATTCCGCATTATTGAGATAGTTATTGCTAATTATCTCTGGTTTTTTCTAACAAAGTGGTATCAAGAGGTCGATTATTTGATTTGTGCATTTAAATGGAGGAGGAAAATAAAGGTCCCAATATGATTAAAATCAACTCTTCTAATTACACACTTTGGAAGACTCTCATGGAAGACATGTTATACAGTAAAGATTTGTATGATCCTATTGAGGGTGACACTGCTAAACCCGCAGATAAATTTGACGCTGACTGGAAGAAGATGAATAGAAAGGCAGTGGCGTTGATCAGGCAGTGGTTGGATCTTAGTGTATATCCACATGTTGAAACTGAAATAGATGCTAACAAGATGTGGGAAAAATTAAAAGAGTTGTATGAACGAAAGAATGTGCAAAATAAAGCATTCTTAATTCGGAAGCTGGTGAATATGAAATATAAAGATGGGGATTCAATGGCAGAGCATATGAGTATTTTTCAGAATACAGTGAATCAATTGACCACCGCAGAAATTAAATTAGATGATGAGTTACAAGCGCTGTTATTGTTGAGTTCCTTGCTTGATAATTGGGAAATCCTTATTGTGACGTTGACCAATTCAACTCCAAGTGGAAAGTTGAAAATGTCAATAGTTAAAGAAAGCATGTTGAATGAAGAAGCTCGAAGAAAGGAACGTGGTTTGGTTGGTCCTTCCTCAAAGTTAGAAGCACTAGTCACAGAGTCACGGGGGAGAAGTCAATCTAGAAACTTCGATAGACGCGACAACTCTGAAAGTCGTAGCAAGTCAAGAACTAGAAAAGAAGTGATATACTATCATTGTGGTAAAGCGGGTCACATAAAAAGAAATTGCAGGTTCCTTAAGAGAGATCAATCAAGGGAAAGAGATGAAGACAAAGAGAAGAAAAATGATAAAGATACAACAGCAGTTGTATCAGTTAATAATGTCTACATTGTTTGTGATGATAATTCCATAAATCTTGCATGTCAGGATTCAACTTGGATTATTGATTCGGGTGCCTCATATCATGTTACTCCTAGGCGTGATTTCTTCTCATCTTACAGTGCTGGTGATTTTGGTATGGTAAAAATGGGAGATGAAGGAGTATGTAAAATTATCAGTATGGGAGATGTTTGGGTTGAAACTGGGATTGGTTGCAAGCTTCAATTGAAGAATGTTAGACATGTTCCTGATATTCGTCTCAATTTGATTTCGGTGAAAGCATTGGATATTGATGGTTATCACACTTACTTTGGTGGTGGTGGTATATGTAAAATCACCAAAGGGTCCCTAGTGGTTGCAAAGGAGCAAAGTTCTACTTCTCTCTATAGGATGCCTACGAAGCTATGCAAGGAAGAAGTGAATGCAATTGAAGATGCATCTTCTGATTTATGGCATATGCACCTTGGTCACTTGAGTGAGAAAGGACTTAACATACTTGCGAAGAAAAATTTTCTTCCTGTGAAAGGTACGTCTCTAAAAACTTGCACTCATTGTTTTGCTGGAAAACAACATAGAGTATCTTTTCATAACACTGGTCCTCATAGGAGGCAAAATATTCTTGATTTAGTTCATACTGATGTTTGTATGATGGATAGTAAATCTCTTGGTGGTGCATCATATTTTGTTACTTTTATTGACAACCACTCTAGAAAAGTGTGGGCTTTTCCTTTGAAATCTAAAGACCAGGTATTTGGAGTCTTCAAGCACTTTCATGCAAGTGTTGAAAGAGAAAAAGGAAGAAAATTGAAATGTGTTCGATCAGATAATGTTGCTGAATACAGAGGTCCATTTGAAGAGTATTGCAGAGAACATGAAATTAGGTTTGAGAAAACAGTTCCAAAGACACCTCAACATAATGGTGTTGCAGAGAGAATGAATCGTACGATTAATGACAGAATCAGATGTATGCTCTCTCATGCAAAATTATCGAAATCCTTTTGGGGTGAAACAATGAAAACTGCAGTGGATTTGATCAATCTTTCTCCTTCTATTCCACTTGATGGTGATGTTCCAAATAGAGTGTGGACAGGGAAAGATGTCTCTTACCGTCATTTGAGAGTTTTCGGTTGTAGATGTTTTGTTCACATTCCAAGAGATGAGAGGTCTAAGCTTGATAGTAAATCCAAACAGTGTATATTCGTCGGTTATGGTGATGAAGAATTTGGTTATAGATTGTGGGATCCAATTGACAAGAAAATTATTAGAAGTCGAGATGTGATATTTCTTGAAGACCAAACTGTTGAAGATTTTGATAAAGCTGAAAAACAGAAACCAAATCTCATAAGTTACATTGATGTTGCGCCTAAGCCTCCTACGGAAACTCTTGTTGATGGGGGAGATATACAGGTAGATGATGAGAATGTAACTGATGATCATGTGCCTCACCATGATGAGCAGGTTCCAATTGAGCCACCAATCGAGTTTGATTTGAGAAGATCTACTAGAGAACGTAAACCTTCTCAAATATATCCTCCACACGAGTATGTGATGATCACTGATAGTGGAGAGCCAGAGTACTATCAAGAAGCTATTACAAATGCTGATAAAGAAAAGTGGTTGAAGGCCATGCAAGAAGAGATGAATTCCTTGCCTGAGAATCGCACATTTGATTTGGTAAAGTTGCCTAATGGTAGAAAAGCACTCAAGAACAAATGGGTATACAAGATAAAGACATAAGAGAATAATTCTCAACCAAGATACAAAGCAAGATTGGTTGTGAAAGGTTTTAATCAGAGAAAAGGTATTGACTTTGATGAAATTTTTTCACCTGTGGTGAAGATGTCCTCTATCCGAGTTGTGCTTGGGTTAGCAGCTAGTTTGAACCTAGAAGTTGAACAACTTGATGTGAAAACTGCATTCCTTCATGGTGATTTGGAGGAAGAGATCTATATGGAGCAACTAGAGGGTTTCGAAGTCAAAGGTAAAGAGCAACTTGTGTGTAAATTGAAGAAAAGCTTGTATGGGCTCAAGCAAGCACCTCGACAATGGTACAAGAAATTTGATTCTTTCATGGAGAAACATGGGTATGGTAAAACTACTTCTGACCGTTGTGTGTTTATCAAGAAATTCTCTAATGGTGATTATATTATTCTCTTATTATATGTGGATGACATGTTGATTGTTGGTCATGATACTAAGAAGATTCAGTCTTTAAATAAAGATTTGAACAAGTCCTTTGCAATGAAAGACTTGGGTCCTGCAAAGCAAATTCTGGGCATGAGAATTACTCGTGATAGGAAGAATAATAAATTATGGTTATCTCAACACAACTATATTGAGAAGGTGTTAGAGAGGTTTAACATGAGCAATTGCAAACCTGTTAGTACTCCACTTGCTACTCATTTTAAATTGAATTCTGATGAATGTCCTACAAGTGAGAAAGACAAAGAAGAGATGAAGAAGGTTCCTTATGCATCCGCAGTTGGTAGTTTGATGTATGCTATGGTATGCACAAGTCCAGATATTGCTCATGCAGTTGGAGTTGTTAGTCGGTTTCTCTCTAATCCTGGTAAAGATCATTGGCAAGCAGTGAAGTGGATTCTCAGATACCTCAGAGGCATTTCCAAAGTGTGTTTATGCTATGGAGGTGGTGAACCTGTGTTGGATGGCTACACAGATGCAGATATGGCAGGTGATCTTGATTCTAGAAAATCTACTTCTGGTTATATGATGACATTTGCAGGGGGAGCTGTGTCTTGGCAATCAAGACTACAAAAGTGTGTTACTTTATCTACTACTGAAGCTGAGTACATTGCAGCAACTGAAGCTTCCAAAGAACTCTTGTGGATGAAGAAATTCCTACATGAGTTAGGCCTCAAGCAAGACAAATTTGTGTTATTCTGTGACAGTCAGAGTGCGATTCATCTAAGCAAGAATCCGACTTTTCATGCAAAGTCGAAGCATATTGAAGTGCGGTATCATTGGATACGAGATGCACTGGAAATGAAGTCATTTTTAATTGAGAAGATTCATACTGATGAGAATGGTTCAGATATGATGATAAAGACATTGCCTGTGTCGAAGATGATATGTTGCAGAAAGAAAACTGGCATGGTTGAGCAGTACCTTCCCACTTGAGTCGTGAGGGGGAGATTTGTTGGGTGGGCTCACTCCCCAAGTGGAACCCTTCAATTTTATTAATATTATTATTATTATTATTATTGAAATAAAAAGAAAAAGAAAAAAAAAGGTTTTAGTGGGCTTGGTCCTCTTGAAGGTAATAAAAGGGATTTAGAAATCCCTAAGGACATACACAACACAGATAACAAGAAAGACAACGGAAGAAGAACGATTGCCAGAGAAGAAAAATAAGGGTTTGGTTCCAGTGGTGGTAACAAGTGTGTAGCAAACTTGCTCCGGTTGATCTACAAATTTAGTATGTTATTCCTACCACTGAGTTTGTTACTTTAATATATAATTTGAGTAGTTTTATCTTCTCTGAGAGTTACTTTGGCATACCCACTTTAGTGGAAGGTTGTTATGAGGTTGTTATAGGGTTGTTATTGTTGATTGATATTCCCTATTGTTATTAGGAAGACTCTTGGTGTACCTATTAATTATTATAGTGGAAGATTTTACTGGACTAGGTCCCGTGGTTTTTATTCTCTCAATTTGAGGGAAGTTTTCCACGTTAAAAATTGTGTTTGTCTCATATTTAATTTTCTGCCAATTATTATTGCTCTTGGAATTGTATTTTCTGTTTGGCCATTTATCTGCACAGGTGGGGGAAAAATATTCCGCATTATTGAGACAGTTATCGCTAATTATCTCTGGTTTTTCCCAACAGATTGGAAATACTTGCATTGTTGTTTTAAATGCATGCTGTATTATTAGTACAAAGAATGAAATTTGGTTATGGCATAGGAGAATAGCTGACATCCATATGAATTATTAAAATAAATTAGTTGTTAAGGAATTAGTAACTAGTCTACTAAAGATCTACTTTGAAAAACAAAAATGTGTGACACTTTGTCAAAAAGAAAAACAAGTATTTTTTAAATTTATTATTTTTAAAACTCTTCCTTTATAACTTTTTTGTATGGATTTATTTTAGTCTATCTAGAACCCTGAGTTTTGGTGGTAAATACTATGCAATTATTATTGTGGATGATTATTCTTGCTATAAATGAACACTATTTATTTCTCATAAAATGTCACGTCTTTCAGAAACTTGTCAAAATCTTTGAAAATGAAAAGGTTTTGAATATTTTATTTATCCAAAGTTTTAAAATGAGATAATTAAGACCTTTTGCGATGAAAAATAAAATCAAACATATTTATTTTTTTCACCATGAACTCCATAACAAAATAAAGTATTATAAAGGAAAAATAAGTATCTTAAGAGCTATCGAGGACGATTGTCAATAAGATTAACCTTCTTAAGGATTTCTGGGCTGACGCAATAAGCACTTAAATGTTATTCTTAAACTAACGCCCTATGAAATTTACAAGGGAAAGAAGCTCAATATCTTCTACTTTCATGTATTCGAATGTAAGTGTTTTGTTTTAAATATAGGTAAAGATAATTTTGGCAAGTTTGATGCTGAAGCTGATGAAAATATCTTTCTTAGTTATTCCTCTTCTAGTTGATTTTGTGGTACTTATAATAAAAGAAGTATGATAATAGAAGAATATGTACACATTACATTTCAGAAACATGCTGATGATCTTGCATAAACTTTTAGAAATAGTCTCTTAAGGATAAAATAATGGAGTTTAATTACCTTATCAAGATCTACTAAAATAATGGAGAGCTTCAAAAAACCATATTCTTGAAAATATTATAAAAAATATATCAAGGGATAACTACTTGAGACTCTATAAAACGTGCATCTAATTATGTGGATCTTATCTCTCAAATTGAACATTGGTGAAGCTATCATTGATTAAAATTGAAATAGCAAGAGAAGTTAAATTGATTTGAGAAAATAAGTGTTTGGGAACATATTCCTAAACCTAAAGATCATGTAGTGATTGAAACCAAATAGATTTTTTTTTGAAACAAGCTCGATAAAAATGGTATTATTATAAAGAAAGACTTGTTTTCAAATGTTACAATCAATAAGTGGACATATATTTTGATGAAACTATGCTTCTTGGACTAGATTAGAAGCCATCGACATGCTTATAGCTTTTTTATACTTAATGAATTTCAAACTCTTTGAAATGAAAATAAAAAGTTTTTTTTAACAGTTATATTCAAGATAATATGTATTTTATCAATCTCATGATTATACAGCATTTGAATTTTCTAATTAGGTTTTCAAATAGAAGAATGCTTTATGGCCATTTAAGAAAATATTTACTTGAAAATAGTTTTAAAATAAGAAAAATTGATACGAACTTTTTCCATTAAAAATTCAAAGCATGATATTTTACTCATTCAAATTATGTGGATGACATAATATTAATTTGGTGCAACTAATTAGTTTCTATGTAACGATTTTTCTGAAATTGTGTAAAGTAAATTTGAAATGTATATAATGCGTGAGATCCTCTACTTCCTTGGTCTACAAAGTCACTAAACAAAGGAAGAAAATTTTATTAATGAATCAAAATATTGTAAAGAGCTTCTCAAGAAATTTGTAATGCATAATGTCAAAGAAATATCAAATCCTATGAGCACTTCATGTTATCTTGATAAATAAGAGGGAGATAAGTTTGTTGAAGTAATTAAGTATAAATGTATGATAGAATATCTTTTCTATCTCACTACTACTCGTTATGATATTATGCTTATTGTTTGTATGTATGCTTGCTTTCAAGCTAATCGCAAAGAATTACATCTCTCTACTCTCAAATACTTCATGAGATACATCATTGGCACACAAAATATGAGTTTGTAGGCCTAATGGTGCATATTTCACTTTGATTGGGTACTCATACTCTAATTTTGTGGGATACAAAATAGAGCGAAAAAGTACTAATCAAACATGTCACTTGCTTGTCAATGCCTTAGTGTCATAGTAGGGTAAGAAACAAGTCAACTTGGCTTTGTCCACAATTGAAAGGGAATATGTTGTCGTCAATAGTTGTTGGACTCAAGTTATTTGGATGAAACAACAATTAAATGGTTTTGGAATCAATTTTGAGATTGTTCCAATTTAGTGCGACAACACTAGTGTCATAAACCTCACAAAAAGTTTGGTTTATCAATATGGAACTATACAATTTGAATTCAACACAATTTTATAAGAGATCATGTTCGAAAAGAAGATTACATGGTTGAGTCTGTGGAAAGATCTTACTAAAATTTTGTCTGAAGAAATTTTATTTTTCATAACAACCGAATTAAGAATTTTGAATTAGTCATGCATTGACTCATTGGATGTGTATTATGTTTTCTTGGTTTAAATATATCTTTGATTCATGCAAATATACCACTTTTTGATTTTAGTCCTTATAAGTTTTTTTGTTTGAATTTAGTCCCCGATAATCGATTTTGGTCTATACCGTCAAATCAACATTACAAAAAAAAGCTGACAAACCGCTATAATGCGTGGTTTAAAAATTAAAATATTTATATTATTAATTTTATTTGTTTATCATTTAATAGTTAATGTTATTTTATAAAGAAAATATAAATATAAATTAAAAGAAGGGTTTAGAGATTTTTGAGAAATTCGTCTTTCTTTTAATGTTAATTTGACGTTATGTACCAAAGTTTATCGTTTATTGATTTTATAGGAACTAAATCCAAACAAAAAACTTACAAGAAATAAAATCAAAAAGTGATATATTTACATGGACCAAATATATATTTAAACCTATTTTCTTTTATTATAACTAACTTTTAAGTTGAGTGTTTTGACAAGTTTATGCATATCTCTCTTCAAAATGTAAAATTTGAATAAATAAGGAATGCGTGATTTTTTAGCTCTTAAGAAAATATGATCAATTATATATTCAACTATACTTAGTTAGGATGCATACATAATCAATTATGAATACATACATAATTAATTAAACACAAGTTTCCAAATAAGCATACACATAGATGCTTCATTTAAGATTTTCATATTCCTAAAACCCAACCATTCTTCAATCTTTGGTTTTTCAATTTTCTCATATGAAATCAGATGAAATTAGACAATTGATTGCACATTAAGATCCAACTCTCACAACAAAGATGATCAACAAGTTCTTACAAAAAATACAAAAATCTAAATTCTCACAAAGGAGAAGCCTCCCAACACAACAACTTTGTTTTCATTCACTACAATTCTGCAAAGAGGAGCATGAGCAAGCCTAAAACGAAACTGGAATAAGAACAAATAAAACAATATAAAAATTGATTTGACAATTAATGAGAAAATATAAAAATAAGAATGAATAGAATGAATTAAATGGACAATTTTATCTCTAAAATTGTTGATGTGTCAAAATTTGAAAATATGGTAGGTGTCATATTTTGGTAGTAAAATTAAGGAACAATATTATTATTAAAAAAATAAAAATAAAAAATTAAACGATGAAGTTAATAAATTCTTATAATACATCAACATTTTCTTTTTTCGTGAACACCAACATTTTTCTCCCTCTCCCTCAAAGTTATATACATGTTGGTTTATCTTTTTTCTAGAAAAATGTCATTCAAACGTTGAAAGAGTTTTATATGACAAATCTGAAGTCCGATTCCAAAAAATTGACATAATCTAATATTATTATATTTATCTATAAAAATTGTTACCCGATACATTTTTTTTTGTCTTGTAGCGCTTCAACAAGACAACATATGAAATATGGTAAAGTTGATTTGACAATTGATTACTAAAAAAATAAATAAAAGAATGAGTTTTTGGACAATTTTTATATCTAAAATTGTTAAGGTGTCAAATTTTTTAAGATATAGTAGATGTTATATTCTGCTGGTAGTTAAAAAAAAAAGTTTATTCAGTCTCTATATCAAGTTATGCATAATTAATTTTAAAGATATTTTTAATAAGGTTTAATGGTAAATCAATCTAAAAAGATTTGGTACGAAACTTTATAATACATGTTGATTTTTTGATTCATACTCAGGTACAATAAGTTAAGCAAAATTTACTAGTCAAGAAGTATGAATTTCTACAAATGGAAGAAGATGAAAAGGTTGAAACAATGTTTTCTAGATTTCAAACTCTGATTTCTAGATTGAAGGTTCTCCAAAAGAGTTACAGTATATCTTACAACGTCAAAAAGATCCTCAGAAGTCTTTCTAGTAAATGGAGACCAAAGATATAACAGCAATTCAAGAGACTAAGGATCTAAACAAACCACTTATGGAAGAGCTGGTGAGTTCAGTCAGATCCCATGACATTGAATTGGTTGCGGATAAGCCCAAAAAGAAGTCAAAGTCCTTAGCTCTACAAGCTACTGAAAACTTATAGGAAGGCGAATTGGATGATTAAAGTGAAGACTCTGATGATGAAGAAGTTCTTTATCTCATGAAAAATCCAACGCATGTTAAACAACAGAAATAAATCTTTCCCTTAAAGAGATTTGAAACGATCCCAAAATAGTAGAGGAGCAAGTGAAAGATTAGTTAAGAAAAAAATCATCTGCTATGAATACAAAAAACCAGACCATTTCAAATTAGAATATCCTAAACTTGAGAAGGGAAATTCTCAAAGAAAAGACTTAAAGGCATAAAAGAAAGGTCTTATGGCTACTTAGGATGATTCTAATGAATCATCTAATGAAGACGAAAAGCATGCAAACATGGCTCTGATGGCATATATACACTGTGATTCTGACAATGAATTAGTTGATGAAGAAATTGAGGTATTATTTGACCTATCTCGTAATGAACTTATATATATGTTAAATGAGTTTCTCAACAATAATCACAATGTTTCTTCAAAACTAATGTCTCTTAGAAAAGTGCATGACATCTTAACAAATAAATATAGTTCTCTTGAAAAAGATTTTAAAACCTAAAAAGAGAAAATGTAACTCTGAAGTAAATGCTTCAAAAACTTAAGAGGATATAGTATGGAATTTTGTTAAGTATAAAAATACATTTCAAGATTCTCTTTCAAATAGCATAAACATAAGGAAACAAGACTATATGATCCAGTGTGTTAGCAGAAACAATATATGTGGTATTCGTTGTAAAGAACTAGGGGAAACTCCAAAGGTTAACTCACTTGATACGACTTACGTATATTGGTTATAAAACGATCACAATAAAAAAACTTGTCATATGCAAAAAAACATCACCTTTCAAACCTAACAAACCAAGACCCAACTAAAATAATATATGTTGCAGATATGGTTAGCAACAAAGTTAAAACACCATTCATGGTACCTAGATAGTGGGTGCTCACGACACATGATGGAAAAAAAGTCAATGTTCCAAGACCTGTCCCTCAAGAATGGTGGATTTATAGGTTTTTGAGGTAATCAGAAAGGTAAGATCATTGGGCTAATGCATAATTGATTGACCATAAGTCAATTAAGAGACATTGACTATGATGTTGTCTTCAATCTATTAACAAAATAAACTTGTTTGATTTGAAAAAACAAAAAGTAAAATGCCTTATGTATGTGAATGAAGAACATACGATTTGGCATAAGAGATTAGTACATGCCAATTTGAGGTTAATCTCAAAATTGAAAAATTGAAAAGACTCCACTTACTCAAAAGCTTGCCAAATCTAAAATATGAATCAAATGTTCTTTGTGAGGCATGTTAGAATGAGAAACAAATAAATCGTATTTTTCTTCTAAAAATGTTGTTTCCACTTTCAAACTACTTGAACTGTTACATCTTGATTTATTTAGCCTTGTAAAGATTACTTATGTTAATGGTAAAAAGTATGGACTCTTTATTGTTGATGATCATTCTAGAAGAACATAGGTAAAATTCCATAAACACAAGGATGAGTCACATAAAATTTTCACTACCTTTTGCAAACAAATGCAAAATAAAAAGGGTTTCTGTATTGCAACATTCCATAGTGATCATGAGGGTGAATTTGAAAATAAGCTTTTTAAAAACTTATGTAAAAAGAATGAAATTTTACACGACTTTTATTTTCTTATAACACTTCAAAAAATGATGTTTTAGAAAGAAAGAATAGATCTCTTTAGAAAATGGCATGCACCATGATTCACAACTTGTGTGTTGCTAAACACTTTTGGGCAGAAGTAGTTAACACTGCATGTTATATTTATAACAAAATCTCTATTAGACCTATTCTTAATATGAAGCCTTACGAACTGTGGGAAAGAATAAACCCCAATATTTCATGCTTTCATCAATTTGGTTGCGTATGCTATATTTGGAATAGCACAAAAAATCTTTGCAAATTTTATTCAGGAATCTCAAAAGTGCACCTTTTTAGCATACTCTAAAAGCTTTTAAACCTATAAAGTATACAACAAAGAAACACTAATTGTTGAGGAATCAATTCATGTCAAGTTTGATGACAAAAAAAAAATGACCATAGAAAGTCAAAGCTAGGTGTAAACTTTGCAAATCTACAAATATAAAAGGAACCAGATATATTAGGGGAACCAACAAAGCCAACCTACAATGAATAAAAAGATATGTCCGATAAGTCAAGAACAAGGAATAATGAACCTCCCAAAAATCAAGATCATCATTAATCCAAACATGTATTGAGATACAAATCTTATATATGATCATAGAAAGTGCAAATGATCCTTTTAAAACCAGGTTTGCTTTTAAAGAAACATCTACCTATGGACTACTATTTGAAATTGAACCGACAACTGTAAACGAAACTCTATTAAATGATGGATGGATAATAACTATGCAAGAAAAGTTAAATCTATTCCAAAGAAATTACGTATGAGATCTCGTCCCCAAGCCTAAAGTAAATAAGTTAATTGGAATCACGTGGGTTTTCAGAAACATACTGGATGAGAAAGGTGGAATAGTTAGAAACAAATCTAGACTCGTAGCTAAATGATACAATTAGTAGAAAGGTATTGATTTCACTAAAAATTTCACTCATGTGGCAAGGTAAGAAGCAATTATAATTATACTTTCATTTATAATATTTAATAAAATTATTTTATATCAAATGGATGTGAAAAGTGATTTTTTAAATGGTTACATGAATGAAGAAGTATATGTCAACAACCTCCTTGCTTTTAAAATAATGAATTTCCAGACTATATTTTAAAAATAAAGAAATCATTGATTGATTTGGAATAGGCCATAAGAGCTTGGTATGGGAAACTAAAAAATTTCTAATTGAAGAATGATTTTGAAAGAGGCTGGATGGACACTATTTTGTTCAGAAAATCATCTAAGAATAACCTTCTCATTGTACAAATATTTGTTGATGATATGACTTTTGGTTCTACAAACAACAAGTTCTACCAAGATTTCTCTACGTTAATGCAAAATAAATTTGAGAGAAGCGTAATTAGAGAGATAAAATTCTTCCTTCTAATCCAAATTCATCAAACTCCAGATGGTGTACTCATTCTTCTGACCAAATACACAATATAATTACTTAAGAAATTTAAAATGGGTGAGTTTAAGCCTATACATCCAACATGTTCTCTTGATAAAGATGAGTCTGATAAAAAGGCAGATTAAAAGTTATATAGAGGAATGCTAAGTTCCCTTCTTTACTTAATTGCCTCTAGACATGATATTTTGTTTCGTGTGTGTGTATTCCATATTTCAGTCTGATCCTAAATAATCCCACTTAATAGGTGTTAAAAAGATCTTTATATTTCGGAAAGGCCTTACTAACCTTTGTATGTGTTATAAGATATCTTGTGAGCACGGGTTAATAGGTTTTTGTGATGTTGGTTATGCTGGAGACAAGCTCGAAAGGAAAAACACTATTCCTTGGTGAAAATAGAATCTCCTGGTCCAGAAAAAGACATTGGACTATTGCTTTGTACATAACAAAAGTATAGTACATCTCAACAGTCAGTTGTAGCACTCAATGAAATATCAACTTAAAGATTTCAAAATTTATGAGAGTAAAATTCCTATCTTTAGTGATAATACTTAGCTATATGTTTAACCAAAAACTGTTTTTTATATTCGAGAGCAAAACATGTGGAGATTAAACATCATTTTATAGGGGATTATGTGTTGGAACCAAGTTGCTTTTACATTTATTTTATTTTATGACAAAAATATATTTGACTTCAAAGAGTATGAAAGAAGATTTATGTTTTTGAAGAAAATCTAAAATAAATTTGGCTCTAATTTATAATTGAAGAAAATCTAATATAAAATTTGATTCAAATTTATAATTGAAGAAAATCTAAAATAAGATACGATTCAAATTTATAATTGATGAAAAATCTAAAATAAGATTCGATTTATATTTATAATCTTTGACTAAGTTAAAAAGAAAATATAATCAATATTTAAAGAAGATTTGATCAACATTTGATGAATATTTGAAGATGATTTTATTTGAAGAATTTACAAATGCAATTTGAACAAAAATAAAACATAATCAATGTAAAGAGTTTACAAACTCAATATAAACAAAGTAGAATATAATCAATTTGAAGAATTTGCAAACTCAATCTGAATAAGATATAATTTAGAATTAAACAAGGATTAAATTGAAACCCAAATTTTCACTATAAATAGACACTCAAGGCTGAAAGAGAAAATCATAGAAAAACATAAAAGAGTTGAAGAACTCAAGCTCAAAGTTCTTAATTCATGTTAGAGTTCAAAGAGACAAACACTTGTCCACGTTAAAAATATTTCCTAAGTGTTCTTTTCTTAGAGTAAGTTATTATTATTATTATTATTATTATTATTATTATTATTATTATTATTATTATTATTATTATTATTATTATTATTATTATTATTAGCTTTGTTAGAAGCAACTACTCAAGTTCCAATCTTTTGTATCCAACCCGATAATAGTTTAGTTCCTTCTTCAATCTGGGATTGCCGGGTTGTTAGGAGAAGACTTGGTTTGTAGGCTCAAGGTGATTAGTTCCTCAAAAGTCTAGGGTTGTTAGACTATTTTGGAAGACTAGCTTGGAGGGTTAGGTGCTTTATAATTCAAGGTATTTGAATTAGTGGATTAAAACCTTCTGAATCAGGGGACTGTATTTAGCCAAGTTAGTGGTGAACCGGGATAAATCTACGTGTCAAATTATTTATGCTTTCATTGCTTGATATCTATGAATTTAATTGCTTCTACTTCAAGTAAGTCAGTATAATCAAACTAGTTTATTTATTTATTTATAAATTATAAAAAAATTGATAACTTTGGCAAACAAAATTCAACCCCCTTCTCGTGTTTTCACCTTCATTATGTCCATAAGAGTATTTTAGACATTAAATTTGTTGACATTGATCATCGATAGACTGATTTTTTCACAAAAACCTTATTGAGGAGAAATTCAATTTTATAAAGGAAAATATAAACATTATTTTTATAAAAGAAGTGTGTTGAAGTCTTCATATCCTTGCCTTTGGTAAAGTGAGTAAATGGTTAAATGTATATATGCTCTGCTTCTGATGAATTTGAATTTTGCTTGTGCCTCGGTTCAATCTAAATTCAATTTCTCTTAATATGGCTAATCTTCTTATAAGTTGTGTTTAGTCTATGATACTCTAACATGTGTTGTTCTCATGTGTTTACCTGTGGGTGTTAGTTATGGTTTTAGAAACTCAAATGTTTTCATAAAATCCACTCATCACTCACGATCACTCACTAGCTTCACGTATTCCCATACTTTTTCTCTTTAAACCTTGAAACCTCTTGGAAAATATCTAAACTTCTCATGCCTCAATGACTTCAAGTTTATCCTCAAACCATACACTCAAAAACTTCTCTTATGTTCCTACTATGCAATCAAATCTTGATGAGTTAGAAGTTCTCCATGAACTCCAAGTAAACTTCACAAATCTCGCTGAAAATGGCTTTCATTTTATTGAGGATTTGGCTTGTATTAGTTGTTCTAAGTACTTTCACTTAGAACAAGAAACGGCTTTGGAAAATTTGGTCAAATAATTTTTGCAATTTTCTGACGCAAACACAAACAGAGAAGTATCTAGTGCCATGCTAGGACTTATTAAGATTACTCAACAATCCATAAAGACACTAACAAGATGTTCTGATGAAGGTATGATGCTTGAGAATGGTTATGAGTCAAGGGTTGGTTCATTCAAGATCAATAAGAAATTGTTCGAAGATCATAAGATCAACTCCAAATCAGTTCACGTAAAGCTAGATACATAGTACTATTCAAGATCTTGATTAGGTGTGTGGTACCGAGAGATGGATCAGTGGAGCACGTTAGCAAAGACCACAAGGGCCTAATGCGAAATATCTCCTAAATGATGAAGACCAATATTCTATAAATGATTTTGGAACACATGAGGTCATGTATCATCAACTCTAGGTTAAGAAAGATAAGGACAATTATGTACCCTAGACTCATCACATCAGTACTGACGAAAACTCTCCTCATTCAAGCCCTAGAGGAAATAGGAGGCACTATCCAAGAAGAACACATGGTTAGTACATTTGCACCTTTGTTCAATATATCCAACGTCATCAAGATAAGACTGATCTCACCTAAGCAGTGCAATCAACCCAATGGTGATACCATAAGGACATTTGGTCAAACCAGTGGATCTTAGGTCATTCCCTCGTAGATGAGGACTCTTATGAACCTTTATTTGAGGAAGATAACAGAGAAGTAGTTATGGAATGCCTAAGGATTTGCAATTTCAATCAAGAGATTGCTCATGTTTTCCTTCCTCTGCCCAAAGTTGCTCGACTTCTTGAGAATAAGTGAAAAAGGGTTGCCAATACATTCCTTGTAGAAGAGGATGAGGAAGAAACAACAAATGTAAATGAGGGGGAAACAAACCTTATTCTAAGGAAAAAACATAAGGTAACATCAATTTTGAGAAAACTACTCCTTCTACCATTTTTGGTCATATGAGTAGTAATGAACAACCTGAACCAGAACCTTTCATTCCCCCTACTCAAATTACAAACTAAGCCATCCATCCAACATAGAACCCATCCCCTATTGGAACCAAGTTAGCTTTATACTTAGATTTTTCATGTTAAAAAAAATATTTTATGACATTATAATTGACTTCATATAGTAAAATAGAAGATTCATATCTTCACAAACAATCTGAAATAAGATTTGATTCAAATTTATAATTGAAGAAAATCTTTCACCAAGTTGAAAAGAAGATACGGTCCAAATTTGAAGAATATATAATCAAAGTCTTATAAACCATAAGATATGAATTATTTACAAGAAGATTTCATCAAAATTTATCTACGAGAAGATATGAGTTATTTACTAGAAGATTTGATAAAAAGATTTAACACAAGACGATATAAATTATTTATGAGAAGATTTGATAAAGATTTATCTACAAGAAGATATGAATTACATACAAGAAGTTTTGATCATGATTTATCACAAGAAGATATAAATTATTTACAAAAAGATATGATCAAGAATTGTTTACAAGAAGATACATTTATTATTCGAAAAGATATGATTCAGATTTTGACACTGAAAAAAAATACTAAATTGGACTTAGACATATTCCTATATGTGAAAGTTCAAGAATCGATCCAACATTATGTTCTTGCCCATATCAAAGTAAGCAATAGGAAGAAAGTTTCATATGAAGAACTGTTCATATTAGATTCAAAAATAAAGAATTCACTAAAGAACATATTATCAAAAAGTATCATGTTCAAAATTATTTTTGAATAAGATCATTGTTGACCAAGCTAGGAATGAAGATACAATTCAAAATTAAATAAGGAAAAAATAGAAGCCATAATTTTATCTATAAATAAATACTCAAGGCTGAAGAAGAAGATTATCAAAAAGTCATAAAGTAGTAGAAGAACTCAAGTTCAAAATTCCAAATTCACCTTAGGGTTCATAAAGAGAAACATTTGTTTGAATGAAAAATATTTTCTAAGTGTTTTTCTTAAAGTTAGATAGTCATTGTTATAATCATCTTGTTAGAAGCAGCTACTCAAGTTCCAACCCTTTGTATTTAAACCCAACAGTGGTGTTAGTGTGCCCTCAACAATCTAGGGTTGTTAGATCATGTGAAGAAGACTTGGCTGACAGAGTCAAGATGTGTGTGTTGCTAGAAAAGTCTAGCATTGTGAGTCTATTTGATAATACTGATTTGGAGGGTTATGTGCTTTTTAATTCAAGTTGTTGACTTAGTGGTTAAAATTTTTTGAGTGAAGGGATTGAATGTAGCCAAGTTAGTGGTGAATCAGGATAAATTACTTGTTTCACTTTATTGCTGCACTCCTTAGGCTTGTTATTGCTTATACTCCAAATAAATAATCAATTATGAACCAGTTTAATCAAATACTAAAAAAAATTATCAACTTAGTCAAACACAATTCAATATTTTCTCGTATTTGCACCCTCATCCCCTCTTTATCAATACCACCACTCCAAACCCAACACCATTAGGCGTTGAAAATAATACTCCACAAAGACCTCCCAACTCTAACATTCCATAAACACCTACCCTCTCGACCCCTCCATCTGATCCTAATACACCAAGACTTGTGAATCCCCCTCACCAAGAAGCTAGGACAACAACTCAAGTCTTCATTAACCCAGTCTCTGATACATTATCAGAAGAATCCTTTGTTCCTTCTTCACCTCCTTTTCACTTTTAACATACCACCTCCACCATCCCACTAGACCTCATTGCTCACACCCACTCAATTTCCTTTGGCTTTCCAAACCTCTTAAATCTCTTATTGCCAAAGTCACTTCAACACGTAATAGGAATGCTCAAAGTTTAAATCTTAATGATGTTTCCAACCAATGGAACAAAGTCCTCTCATTTTTCACCAATTGCATAAGGGACAACATGGATCATGGAATGCATTTGGCCTCCTAGAACATTGCAACTTTCAAGCAAACAAGTGAGATCCTCTATTTGTAAATCCTGTAACTTTAAGGGAATCAATCTAGAAAGCTCATAAAAGCTATGTTAGAAGGCTCATCTAGGGAAGACCATCTCCATCTAGTGGGGTTCAATTGGAACTCCCAATGGTTTCTCCATTTACACCATTGTAGTTCCTTGTGTGCTTTCCACATAATGAGATGCCCTTACTGGATACTTTTACTTATGTTGCTCCAGAATCTGTATAATCTACCTCCAAAAATCAATTTTCCACTCCTTCTATCCCCATGTTCGATAATTCCCAATATATAAAAAGGGATTACTTTGATCGACAAGTAGCTAAGACTGGGGCGTTCATGGAACAAATAGCCAAAAATCAAGAGAACATTCAGACTAGTCTAAGTTTAATCTTAGCTTGGCGACCATCCCAAATTTGTTGTTCCCTGTATTTTCTTTTGTTTGTCTCTATGTATTATTTTTTTTCCATGTTGTACTCTTTTTCTTGCTTTTATGCTTGTTGGCTACTCTACTCTTTTTGTCTTATGACAAAAGGGGGAGAATATTTTGAAAAAATTGAATTCATAAAAATTTCAACATCTTTTGTTTAAATTCAGTTACTAATGATTATCACCTGTCTTGTCAGAATATCTCTCATCACTCTTACTTATAGACTTGAATATATTAAGGGGGGAGCCGTGATGTGATATTCGATGTTATTCCTTTTACTCCAATAAAATTAAAAGTAGTTCACAAAAATAGATATTTTTCATCATAAAAAAGGGGGAGATTGTTAGAACCATGTTTGTTTGAAAAACTATGATCCTTACATGTTTTGATGATGACAAATTTATTTTGTCTGAACAATTTAAAGCACTAATATGATATTTTAATGTGCAGGTTTCATAGCAGGCTATTCCTTATGAGTTCTTGTTGTATCCTTTGATGTTTAATATAAGTTAATGGAACACCAAGATTGCACTTTTGATTTTTGTGTTCTAAATATGAAGAACACGCTCTGAAACGCGCATCTGGTGACTTTGCATTTGATTGTTTGTCTTTGATAATCGCAATAAGTATTTGCTTGTCTGCCTCTGAGAATAGTTAACGCTTTGATATGTGAACACTATGATAACATTCAATGCTCTAAAGAAGACATAACTTTTTCACATCCTCTGCTAAATACCTTTATGGTCTATACGACATATTATGATCACAATACTTTGTGCTCATTCAGTCTCTATATCAATATTCGCATAATCAATTTCAAAGATATTTTTAACAAGCTTTAATGACGAATCAATCTCAAAAGATTCGAGATGAAACTTCATGATACATGTTGATTTCTTGCAATTTAGACAACCGTTAGAAACACTAAATAACTCTATAAAAGAACATGCAATTCTCATTGAAAAGGAAAAACAACAATATACAACAATAATCACTATACAGTCGTCTTTAAAATCTGATTTTTTTAACATAGCTCAGTAGTGATTATTGTCATCAACAACTTGACTTTACTAAGTTAGAAGGTTAAAAAGACTTGAACACATTCAATCTGACTAGTAGGTGTTCAGTGGAAGTGTAATTCAGTAGGTGAATTAGTGGATTAATTCAATCTAGTTGAAGGGATTGGACGTAACTATCGTGTTGGTGATGAACTAAGATAATTCGGTTGTGTCGCTATGTTTTTATTTGATTTATGTTTTTCAATATTTTCTAATAAAACACAATTCAAACTCTCCATTTATTGTATTTCTCATTCTATAATATTTACTATCTCTTCTAAGACAAAAAAATAAATTATTTATTTAGCAATTGATGAGAAAATGTAATAATATATTAGAAAGAATAAAATGAGTTTAATGAATAATTCTAAATTTGAAGATTAATTATTTTGGTATAGTAGCGAAGAAAAGTTGATTTGATAATTGATGAAAAAATCTAATAATGTAGTAACAACAAAATAGAGAATAAGTTAATGAACAATTTAACTCTAAAATTATTGACGTGTCAAAATTATAAGATAGAGTATATATGATATTTTTGTAGAAGACTGATATACATATATCGATTAACCTATAATCTAAAGAAATATATCATTTTTTTTCTGGTTCTTGTTATTTTATTTTTAATCCTTATAATATTTGTTCATATTTAAATTGATCTTGCAACATGTATAGATCATTTGTCTTTAGTTCCTTCAATATGAACAACATAAACACTAAAGTTACACACATATTTGCAAGGATTAATTTCTATATAACTAAATTTTGTAGGAGCTAACATAAAATAACAATAACTAAATACAGAAAAGTAGTAAGGATTAACAACAAAGACAAAATATAAAAATAATGTATTTGTTGGGACACAAAATAAATTTAAATTTTATTTTTAAGATAAAACACAATTAGTAAATTTCTATAAAATATTTTAATAATTTATATCATCAATATAAAATTATTTTACATGTAAAAATAATGGATGATAGTGTAAAAGGGTCTTGGTGTATATTCATTAAACTAAAAAAACTAAAAACAACAATTAAAAAAACATTTTCTTGTTTTCTTTGTTTTAAATATTTTAATCAAGTAATTGAGTACAAATGATTAATTAATTTGTTTGGGAGAATTCGACTTAAATTCATAACTGAGTTAATTTTTTGTTAGATTTTACATCCTTTGGTCAAAATCAGAATTATTAAGATATATTCTTGTGAAAATCAAAGGGTTAAAAAAAAGTTATTTTTGTTGTGTTTGATGGAAAAAATGCATATGAAATAATCCAAAAAAACCAAATTTGAAGTAGTCTCGCTCCATTGGAGTATTTCTCAAGGATGAGTTTGCTTTCACCGCAATATTTTCAAATACATAAAAATATATGTTCATATTTTTTAACCTAAATGTGTAAAATACATTTCTGAATTAATTAGTGGACCTTTAAATATGTTTCACATGTTAAAGAGAAACCCAAGAAAGTGATACAGACAATGTTGTAATTGTTTTGATGTTGTTCATTCAGAAACTGCTAAATATTTCCCAACATCCAAACTTATTGGATCCTTTTAAATCCAAATTGTTTATTTGGTCCCCTACTTCAAATCCAGCAAAACTTCTTCCATCCACCAATTTAGGCAATGCTTTTATCTGGTTATCCTTATTTTTGGAGGAAAGGATAAATGATAGCGTTTGGTAAATTAAAATTATTTTCGAACAAAAAAAAAGGGACTTCTCGTGGAGTTGACTTAAATTATGTCTTGTGTTTTTTGGACAAACCAAATAGGTGCTCTTGTTACTATATTTTTAAAGGTTTAATATATTTTGTATTCTTATAAATATATTTCATTTTAATTTTAGTTTTTATAATTTTTTATTTATTTATATCTTAATAAATTTTAAAAAGTTTAATAAAGTTATTTGTTAATTTTTTTTAGTAAAAAAAAATTGTGACATGATTGATTTTGAATAAAATGACACATGATAGCGGTGTAATCATTGTTGACTATGCAATATTTAAAATTTAAAACTAACATATATTCCATTAACTCATTTAATCAAAAAATTAAAATTAATTAATTAATTAATAAACTAATTAAATAATAAAGACTCAAACCCAAATTTTTTAATAAAAATTGGGTAGGCCCCAAAAAAGGCTCAAACCCCATCAACAAGAAATGTTATGGGCCCGATAATAACAAGCAAGACCCAAGTTAGAAAAAGAACGCACGTTTCAAAGGAAGAAAATATATTTCCTACCTTACTCCCTACAAAAGCATATAACACCTTCATTTTGCAAGCAATAAATTTAAGGCTTCAATATACAAAAGGTCACCGTAAATATGAGTTGCTTTATTTTAATTATATAACAAGTTTTTCTTTTTATACAACCTTGGAATTTCAATTTATTTTTAATTTAGTTTCTCTTCACAATTTTTTTATGGAGTGGACAAAATTTGATGATATAAAATATGTGACTAGGATTATTTTTTGTTGGTTCACTATTAAATATTTATTAATCATTTATTAAAAATAGAAAAAATAATTGTTTAATTACAAAAATAAAAATCATAATTCTTATCTCCCTCAAACCCAAAATTAAAAATCATAAGCTCGTTTGATGGGCATGATAGGATAAGAAGCATGATAGAGATAGTATAAAAATGGACATGATAAGAAGTTATGGTGTCATATGTTTGATGTGCACATGATAAGATTAGTTTATCATATCCAATATTTGATACACTACAGATAACCAAATGATATGATTTATATTATAATAAAATGACAAATTTATCTTTATAATCTATTTAATTTTTTTCTTTCAAAATAATATTCATATATATTTTTTTTTATATATACATAAAAAATGCTAAAAGGATAACAATAATTTATGAAGTAATTTTATATGTTTGAAACATCAATCAAACAGGGCCGATCCAACATGTTATTAGGCCTAAAGCGAAATTATCAAAAGGAGATTTTTCAAAAGTTAATAAATAAATTATTAAAATTTTATTTAATAACTATAGAAAAATTATTTGGTAGAAATCATAACATTTTAAATTCATTTTCCTTATATTTTTTCAAAAAACAAAATAAAACTTTCAACTATTCTACAAAAAGGTCAATGTTAAATTTAAATAAGGAAGTATGGTTAAAGTGAAAAAACAATTGTTTTATTGTGTTGATAGCAAGTTTCAGATAAAAGTTTCAATGTGATATTTTAAGAGACAGTTTTTTAGTGAAAAATCAATGTCTTTAATATCATAAGATATTATTTAATGAGAAAAAATATGTTTAATATCGAAAGATGCTTTTACACTATCCTTATCATAAATAGTTTTTTTTTTTTTTTATAGTTGTAAATTTTTTGAAGGCGTTTTTTCTTTTCTACGATGTATAAAGACTTTTTTTATAATATATTATTGTGCCTCTGTATGTATAAAAATTAAAATTAAAAAAGAAAAATTTGACGAGGCCTAAAGCAAGGACTTTAGGTGCCTCTTCCTTGGACCGGCTCTGAATCAACGTTTATTAGTAGTAATTATATAAAAAATAAATTAACATAAAACTCAAACATTAAAGGTGATACATAAAAGGGAAAATTTGAACAACAACAAAAAAAAAACAATCATAAATCTTCTAAATCTAAGTTTCTTTTTTTTCAACCTTTCAATATGAACACAATCATAAAATAATCATAGTTTTTATTCTGTTGTAAAATAGAATAAATTAGGGCAAATATGAAAAGAGGAAATCAACAATCATAAGATCAACCAAACATGAACAACATAAACATTCATAAAATCATATGAAATCAAAACAACATTTCATCAACACAATAAAAAAATCAAAGGAAATTAAGGCAAATATGAAAAGAGGAAGAAAAAACAGGAAAAACAATAATTTGGGAGAGGGGGACAGTGGCAAGTAGCACAGGAGGTGGAGAGTGAGAGGGGAGCAACAATGGAGAGGGGAGAGAAGACTAATGGAGATGGAGATGGAGAGGAAAGCACAATAGAGAGAGAGAGAGAGAGAGAGAAAGGACCACAACAAGTTGACAGTGGAGGAGGAAAACGTGAACAGGAAAGGACAAAATGAAAAAAAAATGTTTCTTTAACGTTTACTAGGTTGGAAACTGATTATTTTAACCTTATCAGATTGATGCATCAAACACAATATTAGAGTAGGATATGATAAGTGTATGGTATTTTGTCTCTTTATCTTAACCATAATGCAGGGAAGGGAAGAAATTAGGCTTCATCGTGAACTTAGTAAAAATCCAATAACCACTTGAATGTCATGATCTACTAAAAATTTGAATCTTAACCACTTCAATGTCATAACCACTCCAATAACTCATAAAAAATTTAAATAAAAAAATTTAGCCAAAGTCAAATATTTTAATGAATTTTTTCTTCTTCTTTAAACTAAAGATTTTCAAAGAATATGTGGTTAATAAGAAGATGAGAGACAAGGCACCTAGTTTGACTTACAAATCCATTCAATAGATGAAATAGACTCTAGATCTAATTACTTAAGTCCAATATCAATAGCATAAGAAGATTTCATCACCCAAAGTGATGAAGACATTACAAAAAGCCTTTGTTACCAAGCATGAAGGAGTTGAAGCACGTGATGAGAATGTGAAAGGATTTGAAGCACATGATAAGATATATCTAAACAAGATTATGTAAAAATGCACAAGATTTAAAACCTACCAACATGAAGATGGCTAGCTTCATGGGAGTCACCTTCAATTGTCTACTATGTCATATTGGGCAGAGATTGGATCCATTCAATGCATGTGTACGATTACCATTTCACCCAAAACTAATGTTCTAAGTAGGATACAAAATTGAAACTATGAAGGCTAATAGGAATCCTTTCTCAACCAAGGTAAAAATGTTGGTTGTAAAACAAAAATCTTGAAAAAAATATTGGTTGTAAAACTGGATAAGAGTATAACTGATTTTAGAACTAGTTTTATAAAATCAAATCCAATTATGTGCAATGGTTATAAAAATCAATTATGATAAATGGTTTTTATATCGATGTAGATTGGTTATGCGGAGATGGTGTCTATGAGCAACTCTATTGGTGATGGAACTGAGAGAGTAAATGTCAAGGATGAGATAAAAAGTTAGAGATATGTAACATCTAAATCTCAACAAATTTTGACAATAATTTATATCGTTCACATTATTTAAATATAAGATCAATTATGTTTAATGGATGAATAATGAATATAAAAAAGTTACTGTTAGTACAAAAGTGGTTTTAGCTACAATCATCTGATTGATGTTTGTTTATTACAAAAACAAACAAATAAAGAACAATTATTCCATAATTGTATTTGCTAAAGGTGCAAATTAAGTTAGAAGACAAATAGTGATATTAATGACTATCTATCTTAAGGTAGCATAAATTACAAGTATATAAGAGACAATAATCAAAGTATTTTTTAAACACAAAGAATACGATCTCCTAATATACAAGTAGGTGTGGCTACTAATGGAGCAAATCATAATATTGCAAGTAATACTAATGATTCTTCATCATATGTATATTTTTCATTGTTTTTAGTCTTATCTATATTTAATCATTAGTTAATTTAAGGAGTTATTTGATATATTTTGTTGATTTAAGTTCTTCGATTTAATGAAATGTTTATGTTCTTATTTCTTTGATTAAGTAGATATTTTTCGTAGTTTTGTGATCGGTTCTTTGTTTTAGTGCAGTGCTGAATTTTGGTGAGAAATCAACATGACCTACGTGGAGTATTTCAGTCATATTTGGAGTTGTAGATTTCCAAATTGGAGTCAAAAACAAGTTAAAATGAAAGCTAAGATCCATAGCTACAACTTTTATGGAAACACCTGAACCAAATTAAGACTCGAATGAGGAGAAAAATGTAGTATAAATTAGACATGAGATGTTGTGCACCTGAGGCGCAAAAGCCTACACCTGGGATGCATTTTAGCCTTCCTAACTCTGTCCACTTGCGCCTGAAGCGCAAATTCCGTGCCAGGGAAACGCAGTGCACATCAAAACTAATTAAAACACGTTTTTATCACCTTTTATGTATCTTTTTGACTATTGGGAAGTCTGGAGACTTGTGCCCTAGCTGTGAAACTCAAAGATGACCATTTCTAAAACCATTCAAGCAGTTTTATCAAGAATCATTCAGGAATCTTTTTTGTAATTTTTCTCTAAACTCTATCTTTTTTATCTCTGTCATAAGTAACTAAACCCTATTTGTTAGGAATGAGTGTAACAAGATGAAAACCTTATTTTTTTGATTTGATTTCTAGTTATATGAATGAGTTTATTGAATTATTTTTCTTATCTTTGTCCTTAATGTTATTTATTGCTTGATCAACATTAAAATGTTCTACAATTCATATTTTGAAATAGGAGTGGACTTTACGAATGCTTGAGATCAGATATTCATAATATTGTAGTATAGGAATAGATGCAGGTCATGAAACCAATTAAATTTGTTACAAAAGCAGTAGTTTAAAAAGAGAATTCTCGTACGGTAAAGTTTTATACTAATCTTAAATTCACTAAGGAATTAGGGGTTTAGGGTTTAGGGTAAGAACAATAAAGAGAATTCAATAATAATTCAAATAACAAATCTAGTAACTAGGATCAAATTAGGAAACAAGGTGGGATTCGAAGTGAAACTCATCCATGACATTTTTCTTATTATAAAGGATCAATTTTATAATCGTTGTTAGTTTTAAATATTATTTGAATCAAATCGGAATCTTTTTGTTCAATTTTCATAATTGAATATAATTCAATAGTAAAACGCAATTTTTGAGTTCGACAGTCAATACTACTATTTTAATTATTACTTGCAATGATTCAGTACACTTGTTGAAACCCTATCAAGTTTTTGGGTTGTTGTCGAGGTTTTCCATATCACCATTGAGTTATAATTTCTTTACTTAATTGAAATTTTTTATTCTGTAATAAAATTTGCTTTTTTTTATTTTTTTATTTTTGTCGAAACTTTTCATTAATCACGATTTGTCTAACCTTGTATTCGAGGCCAATCCTCAACTGAATTTTTTTGGATCCGGAGATTGAAAAAACTACGAAATCAAATCAAAAGACAGTTCAACAAAGGTGATAGAGGGAAAGACAATTAGTAGTGGAAGAACAAGATCTGGGAGATTTCTTCATATTTGCGGAGATGGTTGATCCACCACCACATGAACGTACCATTGGCAAGTATGGGAATCGAAAACAAAATCGTGCTCGATTGGCCATCCATAACCAGCTAGTTACAATCAACAAGTTTGTAATGAGTCCTGCTATGTACTGAGAGTTGAAGGAGATTCATTTTTCTAGTAAACATAGCGAAGATGCCAATAGACATCATACAAACATCTTTGAACTATGTGAAACAGTGAAGGTGGATTGTTGCTCTGAAGAAGGCAAGAGGTTGATACTATTTCCATTGTCAATGACATAGGATGCTAAGGAGTGGCTTAATTCCTTTTCCTCCAATAGCATCACCACATGGGACAACCTGGAAGATAAGTTCTTAAGCAATACATTTCCCCAATTGTGTTTGTTAGAAAAAGGCTAGAGATTTCTAGTTACAAATAGAAAGAAGGATAATATCTTCGTGACACTTACAGGATGTTCAAGAGTTTACTAGTATGATGTCAATCACGCTTATGATGACACTGCTCAAATGTAAATATTTTATGATGGTTTGAGGCCTTGCACTAGAATTATATTGGATGCTACAGTAGGTGGTTCTTAGAACTACAAGATCGCATCAGAAGCAAGAGAAATTGTCAAGATCATGGTATCAAACAAATAAATGATGTTGTATGATAGAGGTGGTGGATCGAAAAGTGGTATACTTGAATTGAATGTGATGGATGTCGGGTTGGATGAAGGGAAGCTACTCTCAAAACAAATAGAAGATGTTATCGCTGCTAAGATAAAGAAAGGCTTGACAACTGAAAATATACAACCCCAAGTGGCCCCGATCAAATTAATGAAACATATTGGCTACGACTTTTATGGGGGAGCAATAAAAATGGAGCTTGTGAAGTGCTAGATGAAGATCATATAGAAGCACCATAAGAGATAAGTTTTGTGGGTAACAGCCGGAAGCAGAATAATCCCTACTCAAGGTCAACAAGGAGCTCAAGATAATCAAGCTCCACCTTGAAAAGCTGCTTGGGAGAGTGCTATTGAGAAGTTAGTAACAAGCACAAGTTATTTCATTAAAGAGTCAATAGCCATCCAGAAAAAGCACTCAGCCTCAATAATGAATCTTGAGACCCAACTAGGTCAAATTTCTCAAGAACTAGCACAAATAGCACTTGGAAATTTGCCTGGCGACACAATTCCGAATCCTCAAACTAATGTCAATTCCATGACAACGAGGAGTGGAAAGGTAAGTGAACCAGAACCACCTAAAGCAAAAAAAAAAGTGAGAGTTCTTCAAATCCAACCCATTCGGAGGAAGTGGTCACCTCGACATCAATTGAGGAGGACATTGGCCATGAAAAGGTGGAAGAACATGTGGTCCAGAAAAAGGAAGCCGTGCCAAAGTCCAAAATTCAACTTCCATTCCTTCAAAGATTAAAAAGGAAAGAATCTGAAAAACAATTTGGTAAGTTTCTTGATGTTTTTAAAAAATTTCAAATTAATATTCCTTTTGCAAAAGCACTAGAGCAGATGCAGACATACACCAAGTTCATGAAGGAGTTTCTATCAAAGAAAAGGAAAATCGGCGGTGAAATAGTGATGCTTATTGAAGAGTCGATGCTATTCTATAGAGGAAGCTACAACCTAAGCTCAAGGATCCTATAAGCTTCTCTATTTCTTGCGCTATTAGGGTTAGAACTTTTTGGAAAGCCCTGTGTGATCTTGGGGCTAGTGTGAGTCTTATCCCCCTATCCATATACAAAAGGTTATGCATTGGGTTGGTGGAAGATGTGTTTGTCAATGATATCCCCTTAATCTTGGGAAGACCATTCTTAGCAACAAGGAGAGCTATGATTGATGTGGTGGATGACACCTTAACCTTTAAGGTAAAAGAGAAAACAATTACATTCAATATTCTAAAAGTCATAGAGCATTCAAACGAAAGAGAACTGTGCAATTGAATCAAGATTTTTGATGCGATAATCGAGGAAATAATTGAGCACCAATTACCCATTCTGCCATTAGAAAGATTGTTATGCCTACAACAAAATGTTGTTAAAGAAAGTGAAGATCCAAAAGTGAAAGATGTTTTAGCCATGTTAGAAGCATCACCATCTTACTCCCCTCACTTCCTAACTAGATGGGAGGAGTTGAAAGATAATGAAGACAAGCCCTTAGAGAACAAGGAAGAGACACAATTAATTGAACTCAAGCAATTATCACCTCACTTGAAATATGTATTCCATGGTGAGAAGGATTATGTATTCTTTATGTCATATACGCCACCTTGACAACGGTTGAGGCATCAAGCTAATGACTATAAAGAAGGGCTTCGTAGGAGGCAATCTATAGGTAGAGGTAACTTTTTATTTTTGTAATCTTATTATTTTATTTATTTGAATTTGTTTCTTTTTAATTATGTGTAAACGTGCACTATGATGAAGAAATTTTAATAACTTGAAGCTAGTCGTAAACTATTTGTTTCATATTTTGAAAGTTAAACTCTATTTCTTTGCTCATATCGTTGCTCAATTCGATGAGTTTCACTAATGCATGCACTGTTGATTACTCATTGGTTGTCGAAGTCTTAGTTGCCCTTTTTTTAAAAAAAAAAACTAAATAAATTTTGTAGTGGCATATTTGGCATCATTTTGATAGTTCATACTCTCTCTTATTATCCTAGTTGTGATTTTTTAGGCCTAAACACTTTAATTCTTTCTTGTGTGATTATCCAGACATGTATTATCCATTCAGATATTGCACTAATTATGACTTGCATCACTTATAATTTATGCATACATTGAGAGAATTTTGTTTTGTGGTTTGAGCCTTTCTAACTACCCTATGCAAATATTTTCCTTTGCTAGCCCCTTTGAGTCTTGCCCTTTTATTTCGGTTACTAGCCACATTACAAGCCAATGATTTGACTTTAATTAAATCGCCTTACTTGGAGTTAGGTAGAAAATTTTTTTTATCGTCTTAATAAAGTTCTAAGTTTATGGTTGCTCATGGGATAACAACCTTTTAAGTATGTAGTTCTCACAAAAAGAAAAAAATTCAAAAAAAAAAAAAGAAAATTAGTTTTATTATATTGAGAATGTCCACCATAAAATATGGAGCGAAAAAAATATGGAGCGAAAAAAATAGAATAAAAGAGGGTGAATAATTTGAAAATATATGCTTAACTCCAAGTAGTAAAATCTACTATCCCAAAATGTCATACACTTAAGCCCCATTACAACCCGAAAGTCTTCAAAAAGTGTATGTGTTTGTTGCATTATGATTGCTCAATAGAATGTTTTCAAGCCTATGATATTGTGATGCATGTTCTAGAATTTGAGTGATAAATTCATAACCCTTGCTAAATACTTGAGAGAAATTTTGGTGAGATTATGTGAAGAGAGAGTTGAACTTGATGAATGAATGCTAAAGTGTACAAATTGTGTTGCTTTTTTTGTAAGCAACCATAGAGCATGATGAATATTTTGTAGTAGCTGAAACTTTGAGCATTGAGTTTGATTTGAGAAATTGATTTTATGTTTAATTTTTACTATACCAAGTCTGAAATTAATTTTTAGTGCAGTGTTGTATTTTGGTGAGAAATTAACATGACCTATGTGGAGTATTTTAGCCATATTAGAAAGTTGTAGATGTACAATTGGAGTTCAACCAAATGAAAATGAGCGCTACGATCCATAGCTACAACTTTTATGAAGACACTGGAACCAAATTCAGAATCGAAATAGGAGGAAAATGCAATATAAATAAGATAGGAGATGTTATGCGCCTTGAGCGCAAAAAGCTGCGTCTGGGGCACGCGGAGCACATAAGAACTCATTAAAAAACGTTTTTATCACTTTTTAGGTATATGTTTAACTATTGGGAAGTTTGGAGAATTGTGCCCTAACAGAGAAACTCAAAGATGACCGTTTGTAATACCATTGGAGTAGTTTTATCAAGAATCATTCATAACTATTTCTTGTAATTCTTCTATAATCTCTATCTTTTCTATCACTGTCATGAGTAAATAAACCCTATTTGTTAGAAATGAGTGTAACAAGATGAAACACTTATTTTGATGATTTGATTTCTAGTTATATGAATGAGTTTATTGAATTATTTTTTCTCATATTTGTGATTAATGTTTTTTATTGCTTGATAAACTTTAAAACGTTCTACGATTCGTATTTTGAAATGGGAGTGAACTTTATGAATGTTTGATATTAGAGATTCATGATACCGTAGTCTAGGAATAGATACATGTTATGAAACCGATAAAATCAGCAGTTTAAAAAAGAGAACTCTTGTACCGTAAAGTTTAATTCTACTCTTAAATCCATTAAGAAATTAGGGGTTACTTTGGAATTAAAGGTTATATCACTAATACATTAGGGTAAGAATAATAAAGAGAATTCAATAAGAATTCAATTAAGAAATTTAACCCGAAACAAATTAGGAACCAAGGTTGGATTAGAAGTGAAACTCATCCCTGAAATTTTTCTTATTATAAAGGATCAATTTTATTACCATTGTTAGTTTTAAATATTCTTTCAATCAAATCAGAAACTTGTTGTTTTATTTTTGTAATTAAATATAATTCAATAGTAAAACGCAACCCTTGAGTTCCAAGCTCGCTAATACCGTTTTAATTATTGCTTGCAACAATTTAGTGTACTTGTTGAAGTGTTATCAATTACATTACGTAGTTCAAAGACAAGTGTTACTAAGTATGCATTCTGATATAAGACATATCATATGGTGATTGGACGAAGACAAAGAAACGACAATACTTTACTTCACTTAGTTTGTTTGATTCTGATGCAAACGCTTTGACACACTGCTTCAGTGACACTCTTTGTTACTTCACTCAGTTTGTTTGATTCTGATGCAAACAATGATCTGGTTTTGCTAACAATGGAAATACATGATATGTTATTGATTCTCACAAAAAAAATAATAATAAAGAAAAAAAAAGAAAAAGAAGAAAAAAAGAAAAAAAGAAAAAAAGAAAAAAAAAAACGATAAATAATATCTTCTTGGTTCTTTTGTCAATGTTTGAGAACCTCTAGAATGAAAAGGTGAAGAAAAAAAAATGGTAGAATAATTGGGAAATATATGCCTAACTCCAAGTAGTAAAGCCTACTATCCCAAAATGTCCTACCCTTACCTAAGCCCCATTACAACCCGAAAGTCCTCCAAAAATGTATGTGTTTGCTGCATTGTGATTGCTAACTAGAATTTTTTCAAGCCTATGGTAGCGTGATGCATGCTCTAGGATTTGAGTGATAAATTCATAACCTTTCTAAACACTTGAGAGAAATTTTGGTGAGATTGTGTGAAGAGAGAGTTGAATTTGATAAATGAATGCCAAGGTGTACATACCTCGTTATTTTTGTAAGCAACCATAGAGTATGATGGATGTTTTGTAGTAGCTGAAACTTTGAGAGTTGAGTTTGATTTGAATTGAGAAATTGAGTTTAAGTTTGCTTTTAACTGCACCAAATATGAAATTAATTGTTGCTTGGGGACAAGCAATAGATTAAGTTTGGGGTTGTGATGACTCTTCATCATATGCATAATTTCTATTGATTTTAGTCTTATTTATCTTTAATCATTAGTTAATTTAATGAGTTATTTGATATATTTTGTTGATTTTAGTTATTTGATTTAATGAAATATTTTTGTTATTATTTGCTTAATTAAGTGGAGATTTTTCGTAGTTTTGCGTTGTTACTTTGTTTTAGTGCAGTGCTGAATTTTGGTGAGAAATCAACATGACCTATATGGAGTATTCCAGCCATATCTGGAGTTCTAGATGTCCAATTGGAGTCAATCCAAATGCTAATGAAATCTAAGATCCATATCTACAACTTTCATGAAGACACCGGGACCAAATTCAGAATAGAAAGATGAGAAAAATGCAAAATACGTCAGACAGCAGATGCTGTGCGCCTGGAGCGCGCCCTGCGCGCCTGGAGCGCATTTCCTGCTGTTTAGTACTGCCAACGCGCGCCTGGAGCGCGTGACGCGCATCAGCAATCATAAAAACGCAATTTTTTGCTGTTTTTTTGGATCTTTTTGACTCTTGGGAACTTGGGAGATTTGTGCCCTAGCATAGAAACTCAAAGACGGCCGTTTCTAACGCCATTGAAGCAGTTTTATCAAGAATCATCCATGAATCATTCTTGTAATTCTTCTTTAATCCTTATCTTTTGTATCTCTGTCATGAGTAACTAAACCCTATTTGTTAGGGATGAGCGTAACCAGATGAAACCCTTATTTTTCTGATTTGATTTCTAGTTATATGAATGAGTTTATTGAATTATTTTTCTCATCTCTGTGCTTAATGTTTTTTATTGCTTGATCAACATTAAAATGTTCTACGATTTGTACGGAAGTGGACTTTACGAATGCTTGAGATGAGAAATTCATTAATTTGTAGTCTAGGGATAGATGCAGGTCATGAAACCAATTAAATTAGTTGCAAAACAATAATTTACAAGAGAATTTCTATACGGTAATGCTTAATTCTAATCTTAAATCTACTAAGGAATTAGGGGTTACTTTGGAATTAAAGGTTCTCTCACTAAGACATTAGGGCAAGAATAATAAAGAGAATTCGGTAATAATTCAATAAAGGAATTCAGTAACTAGGATCAAATTAGACACCAAGGTTGGATTCGAAGTGAAACGCATCCCTGACATTTTTCTCATTATAAAAGATCAATTTTATTATTGTTGTTAATTTCAAACATTATTTCAATCAACTTGGGAACATTTTTGTTCAATTTTAGTAATTAAATATAATTCAATAGTAAAACGCAATCCTTGAGTTCGACACTCGGTACTACCGTTTTATTATTACTTGCAACGATTCAGTACACTTGCTGAAACGCTATCAAGTTTTTAAATTGCGTTTTTATGATTGCTGATGCGCGTCACGCGCTCCAGGCGCGCAGGGCGCGCCCCAGGCGCGCGTTGGCAGTACTAAACAGCAGGAAATGCGCTCCAGACGCGCTCCAGGCGCACAACATCTGTTGTCTGACGTATTTTGCATTTTTCTCATCTTTCTAGTTTGAATTTGGTCCCGGTGTCTTCATGAAAGTTGTAGATATGGATCTTAGCTTTCATTAGCATTTGGATTGACTCCAATAGGACATCTAGAACTCCAGATATGGCTGAAATACTCCATATAGGTCATGTTGATTTCTCACCAAAATTCAGCACTGCACTAAAACAAAGTAACAACGCAAAACTACGAAAAATCTCCACTTAATTAAGCAAATAATAACAAAAATATTTCATTAAATCAAATAACTAAAATCAACAAAATATATTAAATAACTCATTAAATTAACTAATGATTAAAGATAAATAAGACTAAAATCAATAGAAATTATGCATATGATGAAGAGTCATCACAACCCCAAACTTAATCTATTGCTTGTCCCCAAGCAACAATTAATTTCATATTTGGTGCAGTTAAAAGCAAACTTAAACTCAATTTCTCAATTCAAATCAAACTCAATTCTCAAAGTTTCAGCTACTACAAAACATCCATCATACTCTATGGTTGCTTACAAAAATAACGAGGTATGTACACCTTGGCATTCATTTATCAAATTCAACTCTCTCTTCACACAATCTCACCAAAATTTCTCTCAAGTGTTTAGAAGGGTTATGAATTTATCACTCAAATCCTAGAGCATGCATCACGCTACCATAGGCTTGAAAAAATTCTAGTTAGCAATCACAATGCAGCAAACACATACATTTTTGGAGGACATTTTGGGATAGTAGGCTTTACTACTTGGAGTTAGGCATATATTTCTCAATTATTCTACCATTTTTTTTTTTCTTCACCTTTTCATTCTAGAGGTTCTCAAACATTGACAAAAGAACCAAGAAGATATTATTTATCGTTTTTTTTTTCTTTTCTTCTTTTCTTCTTTTTCTTTTTTTTTTCTTTATTATTATTTTTTTTGTGAGAATCACCACCCCAAACTTAAAAGGTTGCTATCCCATGAGCAACCCCAAACTTAGAATTTGATCAAGACAAGACAAATTTTTTTTTTTTACCTAACTCCAAGTAAGGTGATATAATTGAAGTAGGGTTTTGTTTTGTAATGTGACTAGTAACCGAAATAAAGGGGCAATGCTCAAAGGGGATAGCAAAGGATAACATTTTCATAGGGTAGTTAGAAAGGCTCAAACGACCAAATAAAATTGCCTCAATGTATGCATAAATTACAAGTGATGCAAGTCAGAATTAGTGCAAGTTCTGAAGGGATAATACACGTCTGGATAATCACAGAACAAAGAATTTAAGTGTTTAGGCTCAAAAGCTCACAGCTAGGATAATAAGAAAGCGTATGAATTATCTAAATGATGCCAAACATGCCACTTCAAAATTTATTTAGTGTTTTTCTTTTTTTTTAAATACGAGTTAGACTTCAACAACCAAGCAGTAATCAACAATGCATGAATTAGTGAAACTTATCGAATTGAGCAATGATATGAGCAAAGAAATATAGTTTAAATTTCAAAATGTCAAACATAAAACTTAAGACCAAATGCAAGTTGTTAATAATTCTTCATCATAGTGCACGTTTACACACAATTAGAAAGAAACAAATTCAAATAACAAAAATAAGATTGCAAAAATTAAAAGTTACCTCTACTTGTGGGTTGCCTCCCACGAAGCGCTTCTTTAAAGTCATTAGCTTGACGCCTCAACTATTGTCAAGGTGGCATATATGACAGGAAGAACACATCATCCTTCTTTTTCTTTTTGTTTGGTAGAAATTCCATGAACTTAAGAAATAAAAGGTGTTGCTTCCATGTCCTTCTCAATTGGACATTGATGAACAAGGCATAGATTGAATCTCGAACTTTATCAATCTCTTCTTTTTTCTTTTCCTCGTTCGTATTTTCCTCTTTTTCCTCTTGCGTATCTTCTTCTACCACAACAATGAAATTATCTTCAATCTTCAACTTCTCCTCCATCATCTCAAACTTAACCACTTGCTCAAATAACCTCTCACATTGACTTTCAAATCTTTCAATTGAAACCATGTTATTCTTCATAAATTCAACCAAAACGTCCGTAATGTGAAAGTCTTTGTCATATGATTCTTTGGATAGAGTTTTAGGAGGTAGAATTTGTTCCCAATAGATCTTTTTAATATAATACTCATTGTTTTCTGTAAGTTTGAGAAAAAAGTCTTCATATCCTATTAGTTCATCAAGGTCATCTAAACAACGTCCATTCTTATGTGCTTTTCCGCAAAAGTCACACCTAAGAGGCTTCCATGGAGGGATTTGAGGGTGATATCTTAAAAATGAATGGCTCAAGATTTGCCCCTCAATCATGCGACATATACCCGATATAAGACAAGTATCACACTCTTCATATAATTGTAGTAGAATATAATCATCATAATCTTCCATGCTCTACAGTGTATAGTTATCTCAAACAAAGAAGAGAAAAACAACTAGACATGACATTAGCAAGTTCAACAAATAAAAATAGAAAATAAAAGATTTTTTTTTTCAAAAAAAATAATAATTAAAAATAAAATAAAATAAAAAAATTTATTGCAGAGCAAAAAATTTCAATTAAGTAAATAAATTAAATTCAATAGTGATATGGAAATCCCCGACAACGGCGCCAAAAACTTGATAGCGTTTCAGCAAGTGTACTGAATCGTTGCAAGTAATAATAAAACGGTAGTACCGAGTGTCGAACTCAAGGATTGCGTTTTACTATTGAATTATATTTAATTACTAAAATTGAACAAAAAGGTTCCCAAGTTGATTGAAATAATGTTTGAAATTAACAACAATAATAAAATTGATCTTTTATAATGAGAAAAATGTTAGGGATGAGTTTCACTTCGAATCCAACCTTGGTGTCTAATTTGATCCTAGTTACTGAATTCCTTTATTGAATTATTACCGAATTCTCTTTATTATTCTTGCCCTAATGTCTTAGTGACAGAACCTTTAATTCCAAAGTAACCCCTAATTCCTTAGTAGATTTAAGATTAGAATTAAGCATTATTGTATAGAAATTCTCTTGTAAATTATTGTTTTGCAACTAATTTAATTGGTTTCATGACCTGCATCTATCCCTAGACTACAAATTAATGAATTTCTCATCTCAAGCATTCGTAAAGTCCACTTCCGTTTCAAAATACAAATCGTAGAACATTTTAATGTTGATCAAGCAATAAAAAGCATTAAGCACAGAGATGAGAAAAATAATTCAATAAACTCATTCATATAACTAGAAATCAAATCAGAAAAATAAGGGTTTCATCTGGTTACACTCATCCCTAACAAATAGGGTTTAGTTACTCATGACAGAGATACAAAAGATAAGGATTAAAGAAGAATTACAAGAATGATTCATGGATGATTCTTGATAAAACTGCTTCAATGGCGTTAGAAACGGCCGTCTTTGAGTTTCTACGCTAGGGCACAAGTCTCCCAAGTTCCCAAGAGTCAAAAAGATCCAAAAAAACAGCAAAAAATTGCGTTTTTATGATTGCTGAAGCGCGTCACGCGCTCCAGGCGCGCAGGGCGCGCCCCAGGCGCGCGTTGGCAGTACTAAACAGCAAGAAATGCGCTCCAGGCGCACAGCATCTGCTGTCTGACGTATTTGCATTTTTCTCATCTTTCTAGTCTGAATTTGGTCCCGGTGTCTTCATGAAAGTTGTAGATATGGATCTTAGCTTTCATTAGCATTTGGATTGACTCCAATTGGACATCTAGAACTCCAGATATGGCTGAAATACTCCATATAGGTCATGTTGATTTCTCACCAAAATTCAGCACTGCACTAAAACAAAGTAACAACGCAAAACTACGAAAAATCTCCACTTAATTAAGCAAATAATAACAAAAATATTTCATTAAATCAAATAACTAAAATCAACAAAATATACCAAATAACTCATTAAATTAACTAATGATTAAAGATAAATAAGACTAAAATCAATAGAAATTATGCATATGATGAAGAGTCATCAGTTATGTATCAGTTGCTTCTACTAAACATAGCTATGTTATGATTGTTTGCCTTTGACAAAGCAAATGTTTGTCTACCTCTGATAAGCCTAACAAGTGATCAGTTGCTTCTTATAATCACATCATCACTTCAAGCATCTTATTGTTTGACTTTAATTTATGTTATATGTTTTGATGACAGTCAATGCTCCAAAGGAGACAAAGCATTTATGCATCCTTTGATGAACATCCTGAATCTGGTACTTGTTTGAAATTCTTTAAGACATGATGTCATCACAGTGTCCTCTATTTCTTTGTTCTCACACCAAGATACTCAAAATCACTCACGATGATATATGTCGATTGATATTAAAGATTGATATGCCATTAAGTGGTGATTGAAGATCTCCAATGCTAATATACTCAACGAACTCGCTCATCCCTTTATGCGAGAGAGAGAGAGAGACCATGAATAGAATCTTTAGCCCATTTCAAGATAATTTTGTAGTGGTGTTCATCGATGATATATTAATTTATTCAAGGACTGACGAAGAACATGGAGAGCATTTGCGTCAAGTTCTTGAAGTTTTACGTGAGCAACAATTGTAGGAAGGAATCGTCATGGTGATGACTCTTCATCATATGCATAATTTCTATTGATTTTAGTCTTATTTATCTTTAATCATTAGTTAATTTAATGAGTTATTTGATATATTTTGTTGATTTTAGTTATTTGATTTAATGAAATGTTTTTGTTATTATTTTCTTAATTAAGTGGAGATTTTTCGTAGTTTTGCGTTGTTACTTTGTTTTAGTGCAGTGCTGAATTTTGGTGAGAAATCAACATGACCTATATGGAGTATTTTAACCATATCTGGAGTTATAGATGTTCAATTGGAGTCAATCCAAGTGCTAATGAAAGCTAAGATCCATATCTACAACTTTCATGAAGACACCGGGACCAAATTCAGACTCTAAAGATGCGAAAAATGAAAAATACGTCAGACAGCAGATGTTGTGCGCCTGGAGCGCGCCTGGAGCGCATTTCCCGCTGTTCAATACTGCCAACGCGCGCCTGGAGCACGTAACGCGCATCAGCAATCATAAAACCCAATTTTTTACTGTTTAGGGATCTTTTTTTACTCTTGGGAAGTTGGGAGACTTGTGCCCTAGCATAGAAACTCAAAGACGGCCGTTTCTAACGCCATTGAAGCAGTTTTATCAAGAATCATCCATGAATCATTCTTGTAATTCTTCTTTAATCCTTATCTTTTGTATCTCTGTCATGAGTAACTAAACCCTATTTGTTAGGGATGAGTGTAACCAGATGAAACCCTTATTTTTCTGATTTGATTTCTAGTTATATGAATGAGTTTATTGAATTGTTTTTCTCATCTCTGTGCTTAATGCTTTTTATTGCTTGATCAACATTAAAAAGTTCTATGATTTGTATTTTGAAACGGAAGTGGACTTTACGAATGCTTGAGTTGAGAAATTCATGAATTTGTAGTCTAGGGATAGATGCAAGTCATGAAACCAATTAAAGTAGTTGCAAAGCAATAATTTACAAAAGAATTTCTATACAGTAATGCTTAATTCTAATCTTAAATCTACTAAGGAATTAGGGGTTACTTTGGAATTAAAGGTTCTGTCACTAAGACATTAAGGCAAGAATAATAAAGAGAATTCGGTAATAATTCAATAAAGGAATTCAGTAACTAGGATCAAATTAGACACCAAGGTTGGATTCGAAGTGAAACTCATCCCTGACATTTTTCTCATTATAAAAGATCAATTTTATTATTGTTGTTAATTTCAGATATTATTTCAATCAACTTGGGAACCTTTTGTTCAATTTTAGTAATTAAATATAATTCAATAGTAAAACGCAATCCTTGAGTTCGACACTCGGTACTACCGTTTTATTATTACTTGCAACGATTCAGTACACTAGCGGAAACGCTATCACATGGATTCAAAAAAGATTTAGACAATCCTCGCTTGGAAACAACCTCAAACTATCACTAACATAAGAAGTTTCATCGGACTGGCAGTGTACTACGGGAGGTTTATTGAAGGTTTTTCTATGATTGTAGCTCCATTGACACAACTCACTACAAATTATTATTCGTTCACATGGACAAAGAAGTGTGAGGAAAATTTTCTGTTACTAAAGAAAAAGTTGAAAACTACACCAGTATTGGTCTTACCGCAACCAGACGAACCATAAGAAGTTTACTATGATTCGTCTCACCAAGGTTTGGGTGTGTCCTGATGCAACAAAAGAAGGTTGTGGCCTACGCCTCAAGACAATTGAAGACTCATGAAAGAAACTATCCTACTCATGATTTAGAGCTTGTTGTTATAGCTTTTGCATTAAAGATCTGGAGGAACTACTTATATGGATGCACGTTCACAGTGTTCAGCGACCATAAGAGTTTAAAATATTTGTTTGATCAGAAGGAATTGAACATGCTTTAGAGAAGATGGATGGAGACTCTCAAGGATTTTGATTTCACATTGCAGTACCACCCTGGGAAGAAAAACGTGGTGGTTGATGCGTTGAGTAGAAGGAGTGTGTCAGTGTCTTCAGTAGTAATGGCTAGACAACAAGAGTTGTGGGAAGCATTTAGAGATCTACATTTGGACGTAGAGTTTGCACTGGGGATTTTGAAATTCAGAATGATTAAGATTTTGAGTGATCTACTTGAAGACATTGTGAATTTTCAAGATGACGCATTAATCCAAGATAAGAGGAACCTAATAATGCAAGGGAAGACAACTAAGTTTAAGATTGGACCAGATAATATTTTGAGATGTAATGGGAGGATTTGTGTACCATCAGTTGCAAATATGAGGAAAACAATTTTAGAATAGGCTCATAAGAGCAAATTGAGTATCCATCCCAGAGCAACAAAGATGTATCAAGATTTGAGGCAAAGTTATTGGTCGCCAGGAATGAAGAGGCATGTAGTAGAGTATGTATCAACTTGTTTAACTTGTCAGAAAGTAAAAGTGGAACATCAGCGACCTGTTGTAATGTTACGACCTTTAGATATACTTGAATGGAAGTGGGACAACATTTCCATGGACTTTATAACTAGATTTCTAAAAACAAGGAGAAAGAATGATTCTATTTGGAAGATAGTGGATCGATTAACTAAATTCGTACACTTTGTACCCGTAAAGACCATATATAAGGTAGATAAGCTAACAGAGATCTACATTGTTAAGATTGTGATATTACATGGAGTATTGTCAAGTATTGTATCAGAACGCGACCCGAAATTCACGTTGCACGTTTGAAGAGTGTTGCATGAAGCGTTGGGAACGAAACTAAGGATGGGAACGCCTTTGTGTTGGTATAAGGATGGTGAAAGTGTGATCGTTGGACCTGAAATGATGCAATAGACTATAGTTAAGGTTAATAAGATAAAGGAGAACATAAGAATCTCACAAGACCGTCAGAGGAGTTATGCGAACAAGTGTCGCAGACATTTAGAATTCAAGTAGGGTGACCATGTGCTTTTTATAGTCACATTTACAACTAGAGTATGCAGAACCCTAAAATCAAGGAAATTAACCCCAAAATTTATTAGACCATACCAGATTACTACACAAATTGGACATGTGGCTTATCGGATTGTCATTTGAGGTACTACCTATAAGAATTGATGACAAGAAGATTAAGTAGTTAAGGAACAAAGAAGTTTTGTTGGTCAAAGTGATTTGGAACCCAACTACTGGATATGCGACTTGGGAACTAGAGAGCAATATGAGGAAACAATACCCTGATTTGTTTATTGACGTATAGTTTCGAGGACGAAACTAATTTTAGGGGGTAGTAATGTAAGACCCTGAATTTTCTAAACTCTAATTTATACAATTTTAGTGTATTTTGTGTTGAATTGCTTAGGCCTTTAGATCAATTTTTTTTTTGTTTATGAATTAAGTATCAAAGATATATTTTGTTAGAGTTACTAATACATTTACATTATAGGTATATATATATATATATATATATTAGGACCGATTAAAATTATTTATTAGAGTATAATTTAATTAAGTTAGGAAAAAATTTATTTTCAAACAAAATTTTAAAATGTCACTTGTTGTTGATAAATTCATTTGTGAATTAAGTTGCGACGAGAGTAGATATTTTTATTAAATTAGATTGACAAGTGAGTGATGTGATATGTGAATAAGTGATTAGATGTTATAATGATGATTTTATAATATACCTAAGTTAAAGAGTTTGAGCAAAAAGTTATACTGAAATTAAAATGTTTATAGTCGAAAATGTTACTCTTTCAATTACTTTTAGATTGAGTTTAAAAAGAAAAAGTTCAGAGTACTTAGTAACTCAAAATTTTGGTGCTTTCAGTTGAGTGTGTGTAGGTTTTATTTGAACAAATTGTTATAAATATTTATGTTTATGTAGTTAGCTCCTTTAGTCTCGAAAAGGAATCAAGATCGTTGGCACCGAGTTAGCGGTGGAAAAAACTTTGATATATTAATTTTGTCGTGGTGATTAAAGAAAAATGATTTTTCTTAGTTTATGCATTTCCAATAATAGTGGTTATGATTGATGATTCCAGAATCATGTGTATTGGCATATAAGTATTGCATTAGATTTCTTGACACGCATGTCGTGTTTTTTATAATATGATATTTTTATATTCATACTTTGTTATTGTTTGTTATCATGTCGCAATTGCTAAGTGTTATTGTTTGTGTTTATGACATAATTGTTAAATGTTATTATAGTCATTTGTTTGCTCAATTGGTAAATTTAAGTCTTTGATTCTTTTGTCTATGGTTCAACTTCAGACTATACTATTATTTTATGTTTTTTTACAATTCAAATGATATACTTTAAATAATTTTGATAAATAATTAAAAACTAATTTTATAGTATATTTTGAAAATCATAAATAATTTTCACATTAAATATTATGTGTGATATATATATGCATAACCAATAATTTTTTTATTTATTTTTGTAAAATTCATAACTTGAATTTCTCGAATTCTACCTGACACGAAAAAAGAATATAACCTAACTCTGATAAGTGCAGAGCATTGGCCGATTTGGAGACACCGTATCAAAATTGATGAATACTACACTTAACCAGTCGAATCTTATTTTATAACATTAATGTCAACTAATTAAACAATTATGAATACATAAAGTATGGTTTCGCATATTAATAACAGTGATTGAAAAATGAAACTCAATGAACTCGATACTAGCTGGCAAATCGAGAATCACATGGCTACTTCTAGAAATTTCACATAATTTAAATTATTTAACCCCGCATTAGTATCATGTGCACCATAAAAAAAATCATATAATTAATATTGTAATTAGCTGTCTCACTTTATAATCTTCACATGAAAAGTGCATAGACAAATAGAGATGTCAATAAAATTCGCACCCGTGGGTATCCACCCAAACCCGCTTGATTTGAGAGGGGAAAACCCGTTTTAATTGGGTGCGAGTGCGGGTGCGGAGTTTCCCCGATATTAAAATTCGGGGGCGGGGGCGGGTTTGTGGATGGTGATATCCACCCGCCCCCGCACCCGAACCCGCCTCGCAAGTATTATTATTGAAATTTTTTAATTTTATATATAAATACTTATTTAATATATTTAATATTTTTTTAAAATATTAAAAATTATAATTTTATCTCTATATAAAATGTTTTTTATTTTATTATTATTTAATAATAATTATTTTATTATAATAAATATGATTTTTAAATTTATAATTTTACATATTTGAGTGGGTGCGGGTGCGGACGGGGAAACCCGAGACCCGTTGCAGGCGGAGATGGATGCTTAAATTTTACACTCGCTATGAAACAGGAGCGAGTGCGGGTTTTCCCCGATTAGTCGGGTGTGGTGTGGAGGAGGCGAAATCCGCCACCGCCCCGCCCCGTTGCCATGCCTACAGACAAGGCTATTTTTCATATTCATATTTCATAGGTAACCTCTTGTTAAAAAAAAAGGTAAAATATTTCTTATGTATAGGTTTTATTTGTATTAATTTTTACTTGTTAATAATTATAAATAAGTAAAAGATTTTTAAAGTGAATAACTATTTACATTAATAGAAATAATAAAAATGTTAAATACTACTGATTTTATTATTTTTTAAAATCCATCTTCTTTAATTAATATTTTATCTCTTATATGCCGATAAATTACTTCAAATTTTTTTTATTAAGATAGAATGAATATATAGTTTAGAAAATAAAATCTAATTTAAAAAAAAAAAGAATTTAATACCTGTGAATGGTAGTCAATTGAATTTTCCTAACCAAGGACAAATCTAGCTTTTTTTTCTAATAAAAATGTTAAATAATACTGTTTTTATTATTTTTTAATATACCTTTTTTATATGACAAGAATTTTTTATTAAAGTAGAATGAATACATACTTTAGAAAATAAAATATATTTTTTTAAAAAAAAAGACTCTAATACATGTGAATGGTCCTATATGTAGTCAATTGAATTTTCCTAACCTAGGACATATCTAGCTTATTTTATCTATTTTTTTAATTAAGGACATATGCGTGTTTGCTTTCATCACTATATAATAAGTTTCAAACTATTGTGAAAACACCCCAAAGTTAGATGCATTTATCAACTTTCTCTTTTTTATTCTTCTCGACTAATTTCTGAGTCACTTCTCCCCTTTCTTTATGTCCCTTTGATATTTATGAGCGGTTTTATATTGTTGTCTCTTCAATTATTTTAGAGCGGTTATTATGTCGTAGTCCTTATGTTTTTTAGAGCAGTTATTATGTTGTAGCCCCTTCGCTTTATAGAGCAGTTGTTATGTCATAGTTTCGTCGATTTTTGAGTGGTCCTAATACCACTATCCATTTAGAGCAATTTTTTTACCGTAGTTTCATTGATTTTTTAGTGGTTCTAATACCACTATCAGCAGTTTGTGTGTCATAGTCTTTTCTAGTTGTTTTTGTGTCGTAGCCTTTTAGAGCGATTTTTTGTGTTGTACCATATTGCGAGTGGCTTTAACCGCCATATTGAGGGTATCATAGTACCATATTGCAAGTGACTTTAATCGTCACGTTGAGAGTGACTTTATCTACCATATTGAGGGTGTAATTCTATAACGATTTTCTATAGTGCAGTGGAACTCTAATAAAATGAATATGGACTATTTTATATTGGGGACTTCGTGGTTGATTATATGTCTTGCTCAATTTGGGCAGTACCGCAAAACGTCTTAAAGAGAGCGACCCAGTCTGCAACTCAACCCAGTAATCTTTTGACAAATTGTGATTTTTAAACAGTTTTCTATACTCAAAAATAACAATTTTAAGACGTTTATTTCTATCATATCAACTGAATATTAGTGAATTTGGCTATGTTGCCCCTGATTTCAATAAATTGTTTCAATTTGAAGCAAATAGAAAAATGATAAAGAAAGTTGTTGAACTAACCTAATGAGAACATAATGATTACTTATCTAATAATTATATTCTTAATGGACTTGTTGATGATCTGTATGATTACTACAGTTCTGACAACAATACTGCTAAATAGGTTTGGGATGCTCTAAAGAATAAAATGATATTGAGGAAGTTGGAGCCATAAAGTATGTTGTTAGCCACAACCTCAAATATCATATGATAGATCAGTGGAAGCTCAATCTCTGAAGGTATGTCTATAAATGAACTGTTTCAAATTGTAGTTATTATTGACAAATTTTCCCTTACTTGGAAATATTTTAAAAATTCTCTTAGACATAAAGTATGATAACTCGCCTTAGAATGGAGGAGGAATCCCGTAAGCAAGACCAAAAAGATGAAAGTGTAGTAACAAGTTAGGTCCTGCTCATCAATCTAACTTGACAGAAGGGCAATTCATTGCTATGATAACTGAGATCAACCTTGTTGATGGAACAGATGGATGGTGGATAGACATTGGCGCCTCACGACATGTCTGTTATGATTGTGTTATGCTTAAGACATTCACTGCTGCTGAAGATAAGAAAGTGTTGTTGGAAGATTCCCACACCACTAATATTGTTGGCATTGGAGATGTGGAACTAATATTGTTGGCATTGGAGATGTGGAACTAATATTCACCTCTAGAAAGACCTTAATTTTGAACGATTTCATCCACACTCTAGAAATAAGGAAGAATCTTATATATGAGCTTCTTCTCAATAAGGTAGAGTTTACTCAGTCTATAGGGGCAAATTTGTACACCATTTCAAAAAATGATACTTTTGTTGGGATATGGTACACCACTGATGCCATGCTTAAATTGAATGTTGAAATCAATAAAATGTTTCCTTCTGCTTACATGTTGTGTGTTTTTAATATTTGGCATGCTAGACTATGTCATATGAACAAACGTGTGATTTCAAACTTAAGTAAATTTGACTTAATTCCAAATTTATTATTAAAGGATTTTGAAAAATGTGATTTTTGCAGTCAACCTAAAATAACTAAGAGTTCACATAAGTCATCAATAGTTATAGAATATGAACCTTTAGATTTAATACACTCTAATATATGTGAACTTGATGGGATGTTAACCAGAAATAGAATTATTTAATCACTTTTATTGATGATTGCTCTGATTATACTTTTGCATATCTGATTAAGAGGTTTCGTAGTGATAGACGAACAAAGTATGACTCCAATTTATTTAATGAGTTTTATAAAACATAAGGAATTATACATGAAACTATTGCACCGTATTCACATGAAATAAATGGTAAAGTTGAAAGAAAGAATAAAACTCTTACTGAAATAGTTGTTGCTATTATGTTTAACTTTGGTGTTGCATCTCACTAGTGGGGGGAAATTATTTTGACAGTTTGCTATGTTTTGAATAGATTTCCTAAATCTAAAAACAAAACATCTCCTTATGAGATAATGAAGAAAAGACAACCCAACTTGTCTTATCTTCGTACATGGGACTGTTTGCCTTATGTCAGAATCCCGATCTCAAGCGAATCAAACTCGCTAGTAGAGTCTATGAATGTATATTCATTAGGTATGCAGTAAACAGTAAAGCATATAGATTTTATGACCTAAATGTGAAAGTGATCATAAAAATCAAATGATGTTGACTTCTATGAAAATAAATTCCCTTTCAAATCGAGAAAAAGTGCGGGCAATGAATCTAGTCATGTTTCTATATCAAGAAGCACTGAAAGCAACGACCAAGTGAAATAGAATCTCGATGAAGTAAGAGTTGCTAAATATTATGCACCTGGATATATGGCTTATAATTTAGAAAATGACCTTACAAATCTTAAAGAAGCTTTGATAAATACAAGGCATATCTTGTAGCCAAAAGTTTTATCACAAAGAGAAAATATAGATTTCTTCGATACTTTTTCACCAGTCACTAGAATAACAACATTAGGGTTCTCATATCACTTGCGGCTATTCATAACTTGGTGGTACACCAGATGGATGTTAAAATAGTTTTTTTAAATGGTGACCTAGAATAAGAAATTTATATAGAAAAACATGAATGTTTTGTAATTCATGGGAATGAAGACAAGGTCTGTAAGTTAGATAAGTCTATGTATGGTCTTAAATAGGCTCCTAAGCAATGGCATGAAAAATTTGATAACTTGATTATATCAAATGAGTTTAAAGTGAATGAAAGTGACAAATGTATTTATTACAAATCTGAAAATGGTATTTGCACTATCATATGTCTCTATGTAGACGACTTACTCATATTTGGTTCAAACATTCATGCTAAAAATAATGTGAAATCATTGTTGAATAACAACTTTGATATGAAAGACCTCGGAGAAGCGAGTGTAATCCTTAGAATCAAGATTACTAGATTAGAAAAGGGAATTTCTTTGGATCAATCTCACTAGTGAAATAAAACTAAAGAAGTATAACTACTTTGATTTTAAATCTGCTTACACACCATAATATCCAAGTGTGAAACTGTTCAAGAACACTAATGAAATTGTTAGACAAACTGCATATGCGAGCATCATTGACAACCTCAGGTATGCCACTGATTTTACTATACCCGACATTGCCTACGTCATGGGATTGTTGTACAGGTTTACTAGTATACCTAGTATGGAGCATTGGCATGCTATTGAAAGAATCATGAGATACCTTAAAAGGACCATGAGTCTCGGATTACATTATCAAAGATTTCTTGCCGTCCTTAAAGGATATAGTGATGTTGATTGGAACACCTTATCAGATGACTCCAAAGCAACCAGTGGCTATATTTTCAGTATAGCCGGTGTTGTTGTATCTTGGAAATCAAATAAATAGATGATACTGACTCAGTCGACTATAGAGTTTGAAATGATAGCACTAGTTACTGCTAGTGAAGAAGCAAGTTGGTTGAGATGTTTACTAGCAGAGATCCTTCTATGGGAAAAACCTTTGTTAGTTGTTTTGATCCACTGCGATAGTACTGGGGCTATAACAAATATTGAGAATCCTTATTACGTTAATAAGAGATGACAAATTCGTCATAAGCACAACACTGTTAGAGAGTTACTTTCTAAAGGAGTTGTTATAGAGTATCATGTATGCACTGATGAGAATTTAGCATATGCTTTGACGAAAGGGTTAGCTAGAGAGAAAGTCATAAATACATCCAAAAGGATGAGACTAATGCCTATACAGTTACTCATGATGGTAACTCGGCCTAAAAGACTAGATATCTCAAGAATTAGGTCCAACGGGTAATAACAAGTCATGAAGTGATATGAATTGAACATGCTATTATAAATCAAAGAAGTATGATTCCTGAAGTGATGATAGGATGAGGTAATAGAAACTCTTAATGAGATATATACTCTATGTGGAGTGAAGTACCTAGCTATACGAGTACTCTTTATAGACTCACTTATGTGAATGTGGAAGTGAGACCGCTTCCTATGGAATTTGGAGGCAGAATTTCTAGAGCATTCACTATACAGGGATATACGTGCAGGGCCATTAATACACGGGATTTTGATAATACATCCTATGAAAATGTTTTGTATGGGTTTGATGTCAGAGATAGAGTTCAAGACTATGAGTCACTCTTGTTGAATATGAATCTCACTTACTATGCAAAGGTTTAAGTCAATAGACACATTTGTTTATACATGATCTTATAGAAGCATTGAAGTTATTTCAAAAATACTTTTTTAAATTCAAGTAGGGGATTGTTGGAACATAGAGTGAATTTAAAAATTGTTGAAGTCCCACATTGGAAAACATTAATATGTTGAGTACTTTTCAACTCTATAAATACTAAAGTCCCACATTGCAAATAAAATATATGTGGGCTTGCTTCCCTCACTGTATAATGAGTTTCAAATTATTGTGAAAAGCACACTAAAGTTTGATTCATTTCTCAACTTTTTTTTTCTCTCTTTTCTATTCTGCTCGACTGATTTCTGAGCCACTTCTCCCCGTTTTTTTTGTCTCTTTGATATTTATGAGCGGTTTTATACTATTGTCCCTTCGATTATTTTACAGTGATTGTTATGTCGTAGTCCCTTTGTTTTTAGAGTGATTGTTATGTCATAGTCCCTTCATTTTTTAGAAAGATTTGGTATTGTAGTCCTATCGATTTTTAGAGCGGTTGTTATACCGTAGTTCCGTCGATTTTTTAGTGGTCCTAATATCACTATCCTTTTAGAGTGGTTTTTGTGTTGTAGTCCTTTTGATTTATGAGTAGTTATAGTACCATATTGCGAGTGAGTTTAGTTGTCATATTGAGAGTGACTTTAACCATCATATTGAGGGTGTAATTCTAGAATGGTTTTCTACGGTGCAGTGGAACTCCAAAAAAGTGAATCTAGACTGTTTTATCTTGGAGACTTCGTGGTTGATAGTCTGTTTTGCACAATTTGAGCAGTACCGCAAAACGTCTTAAAGAGAACAACCTAGTCCACGACTAAACCCAATAATATTTTCAATAACATAAATTGTGAGTTTTAAACTGTCTTCTAAACTAAAAAAATAACATGAATATTTTAAACACGAGCACTAAATTGCGATGTTAATCTCTTCAAAATAAATATTGCAATGTTAATCTCTTCAAAATAAATGTTGCGATGTTAATGGTGAAAGAAACTATTGCTCAATTTAGTAAAAGTGGTTGATCTCTTACAACATGATCTTCCAATTGTATATCTTGATTTTTATTTTGTTTTGTATTAGAGAGTATAATAAAATTGAATAATTTGCCAAAGTTCTCCAAATTCATTTTAATACATATGGGTATCATCACCCTTCTCTTTCCTTAATTTATTTTTTGAACGCTCTCTATTTTCTTTTCTTCTTAATTCCCAAACAAAATTTTGATTTATTTTTAATTTTCTCCTACTTCAAAAAATCTTGCCACAACTTTTTCTTTTTGCGTATAAATAAAATGATAAATGAATGTTACAATAAACTCACACATACACAACTATAAGGTATTGAGTTCAAACTCAGAACAAAAGACGTTCAATTTAACAATATCGATATTTGATAATTAAACTAAATTTAAATACAAAATTTACTTTAAACTTGCAATTATGTTGGATCAACGTGTATTTGTTTACTTTTTAAATAGCTACAACTATAATAGGATATGTTGTTTCAAAAAGAAGAATCAATGTCTCTTAAATCACAAGACAAAGTGTTTTATAGCTTAATTAAGTCGTATTTTGAAAAAGTTGGATTACCATTATTAAATTTGAGGCAAAGACACTATCAACAACCATGATCATGCCTCACTTAGTGGACTTCTTGCTATCATGACAGTGGTTGGAGCTAAATAACTGACCCAACGAGATTTATTTAAAATTGAGAAATAGAATTAATGTAAATGAAAAACTAGAAAGATTAAAAGAAAAGAAAAAAAAAACCATTTAATTAATTAGATACACTGACGAGCATGTATGCATGTCATGTGTCAAGGAGTTAGACATTTAGGACACTATCAGTTAACCAATGTGAAATCAAAAACTAGGTTAATAAATTGTTTTGTCTATTAAATTGTCAAGTGTTGAAAAATTAGTGAAATTGAATTGACTAATTTATTACAAAAAGATATATATAAAAGAAGAATGTAAAACTAGAAATTAAGTTAAGGAATTAGCAATTTTATCAATTTTCATTATTAATTGACTTAATACAATTGTAATTATCATAATTTTTTAGAGAATAAACATAAAAAAAAAAAAAAAAAGTAATTTGTAAGGATGGAAAGAAAATAGAAAGGGAGGAAAACTGCTCCCCTTGTTTGAGGAAAAAATTTCAGGAAATTGAGAGAAAAATAATTAATTATGATTAATATTTTTATTTTGTTTTGTATTAGAGTATAAAAATATTGAATAATTTGCCAAAGTTCTCCAACGTCATTTTAATACATGTGGGGTACCATCACCTTCCTCTTTCCTTAATTTTTATTTTCAATGCCCTCTAATTTCTTTTCTTCTTTACTCCAGAACAAAATTTTTATTTATTTTTAATTTTCTCCTACTTAAAAAATCTTGCCACAACTTTTTCTTTTTGCCTATAAATAAAATGATAAATGAATGTTACAATAAAGCCACACATACACAACTATAAGCTTGCAATTATGTTCGAACTCATGACAAAAGACGTTAAATTTAACAATATCGATATTTGATAATTGAACTAAATTTAAAGACAAAATTTACTTTAAGCTTGCAATTATGTTGGATCAATGTGTGTTTGTTTACTTTTCAAATAGCTACAACTATAATAGGATATGTTGTTTCAAAAAGAACGATCAATGGCTCTTAAATCACAAGACAAAGTGTTTTATAGCTTAATTAAGTCGTATTTTGAAAAAAATTGGATTACCATTACTAAATTTGAGGCAAAGACACTGTCAACAACCATGATCATACCTCACTTAGTGGACTTCTTGCTATCATGAAAGTAGTTGGGGGTAAATCACTTAGTGGAGTTTAATTTAAAGTTGAGAAATAGAATTAATGTAAATGAAGTGTTAGTTCCTTGCCATAATTAATTTAGATAAGATATAAAATGTCATGTTCAATTATCCAAATAAAAAACTATAATACAAAGTTCAACTTCAATTTAAGATATTCCTAAAACTAGTCTAAAATGTTAGAGAGACACTTATAGAGATGTTTATAGATATTGTTGGGTTGTTTTTAGTAGTAAAGTAGAGGGACCAAAATTGTGAGTTATGCAGATAACTGTAAGAAAACTAACACAACCTCCTAGAATTAGAGAGACTAATCTCTCTCAACCAAACCAACAAAAAATTACTGAACGAAAATTTGTTTTCTCGTCAAGCCTTATTCTATTTAAAGATACAAACACAAAGGAAGTATCCACATAGAAAAGAAGGTTAAATTGTTTGTTTGGATTAACATACATTGAACTCATAATTTAAAATGAATTCCAAGCGCAAAACTTTTGAAACTTGCACCTAGAAGGAATTCCATTTTGAACCAACTAGACCACAAAAGAACAGGATGCTACTTCAGCATGACTAAGGCCATATTTCTTGTAATCCAAACCAATGCAATACATCATCTCCAATAATTTTCTCTAGATTTTTCTACCAAATCACAGTTCATTCAACTCTAATGATATCTTGAAATTGTTTTTTTCTTGAAAAATAAAGAAACCCATAAATTTAAGGGATAAGATAGTATGTAGTGAGTAGCACTAACACTTCATATTAATAATATGTCTGGTATCAGAGACACATGTCAGTGTCAGATACTAACACAACATTGACATATATTGTTGTGTTCAATCACTTTTTCATTTTCTCAAAATATAATCAATGTCAACGTGTCAGTGTCGGTGCTTCATAAGTACCCCTCATTCTTTGATAATAGCCTTACTATTTGAATGGGTAGAGAAGGACTTTTCTATTGTACCACATAACTTACCACCACTGTTAGTTCATTATTTCACAACAAGCTCAGACAATACTCACTGGTCCTGACAATTTGGTATCCCAAACTTGGTGCTCTGACTTGGGAGCAACACATCATGTGACTGTTGATGCTAATAATCCAATGTAATGTCACGGTTACCAATATAATTTGATGAAAAAGTATCAATTAATGGATAATGAAGATACATTAATGAAATAAGATGAAATACAGTAAGGGAGTACTAAGGATAGTAACATAACCCTTTAACAGCTTTGCTAAAAAATAGCCAAATATGACATGTGCTCAGAGGCACTTGCTCCTACATATGCTAATGGAAAGTTAAGAATCAAGTTGACAAGGAATCTAAGAAGAGAAACATTCAGAAGGAGGGACGTAATGAATCAGAAAGAAGAGTAAAACATTCTGGAACAGGATAAGCTTATAATCAAAGCTAATAAACAAAACTGAAACAATTTAAATAGCAACACAAGTGCTGAAAAACAGAAAAAGCAGAATTAAAATTAAAAGTAACATATAGAAACAAAACAGTATTAGGAGCATTCCCATAATTAAGACCCATCAAGGAATTATTGCCAACACATAAGTCCCATGTATAGGGCTTAAATGCTCAATTGAATAATAAGGGGACTTGATGGGATAACAGAAATCATCAAATTAAAGAAGAACCAAGTCATTTAACTTGTAAAAATTTCACATTTATATAATTAAATAATAGGTATTACATCCATATTCATTTTAAATTACTAAATAAGTATGCACGTACCACAATCTAACCAATAAAATTTTCCCCATTTTGGTGTATGCCATCAAGAATATGAAATATATAAATAATATAAAGAATTGAACTTCATGATGTACTTATTACTCAATTCACTTAACTTGAGAAGTTTACTCTCCGCTCTATCTTCAGAGAGCCAGACACACCATTGTCCGTTTACTGTAAAATTAACAAGAGTGATTATAAGTCGAAAAAAACAATGTATAACTAGAAAGTATCTTATCAAGTTTACTCTTATAGTAGACCTTTAACAATCATTTCACAAGGTTGTGTGCCTTATCTCTCTCACCTTTATGTAAAAGATAATAGACAATTGTGTCATAACTTACAGCATCAGGAACACAACCATTGTCTTTCATTCTTGATAACAAGGCACGTGCTTCATCAAACAAGCCCTCCTTACAAAGCCCATTTATCATAGCATTATAAGTCAAAACAGGTAGACGATAGCCTTTAGACAAAAGCTCCTGAAAAATCACTTGTGCATTCTTAAGCCTTCCACCTTTGCATAGTCCATCAATCAATATAGTGTATGTGAAAATATTTGGCTGAATACCTTGGTCTTTCATTTTCTTAACCAATGCAATTGCTTGGTCAAGATGATTCATTTTGCACAAAGCTTGTAATAGTGAACTATAAGTGATTACATCAACCTGCAGACCTATACGATGCATCTCATCAACAAGTTCCCAAGCATAAGATATTTTCCCCGATTTACACAAACCATCAATGAGGGTACTATAAGTTACCACATCAGGAACAATCATCTTGTTATGCATTTCTTTAAAGAAGTTCAAGGCTTCGTCCACCATTTTATTCTTGCACAATCCATTAATAATGATACTGTAGCACCGAACATCCAGCACCATTCCTTGGTGCACCATAGTGTTGAATATTTTTATGGCCTTGTTCACTTGATTAACTAAGCAATACCCATCCATTAGTGTATTATAAGTTACAACACCTGGTTTTACACCGTCTTTTATCATCATAGCCAACACATTCATAGCTTCTTTCACCTTTCCTTCTTTGCATAAGGCATTCACCAATATACTAAAAGTATAAACATTTGAGTGGATTTTTTTCATTGTCATTTCATAGAACAAACTAAATGCTTCTTTCAATTGACCAACCATGCAAAATCCATAGATTAGAGCACTGAAAGTGATAACATCAGGATAAATTCTCTTTGCAATCATTTCAGAATATAACTCGTAGGCATCATTAATAGATTTATCTTTACATAATCTGTCAATGATTATGCTATACATTACCACATCAGCATTGGCCGATTTCGCTTCAGTCTGTCTCAGCAATTGCAAGGCGGCTCTTGTTTTCCCCATTTTACACAACCCATTGATCAAGATCCCATAACTAACTTGATTTAACTGAAACCCCTTTGCCACCACATGGTCATGAAAGTGAAGAGCTTCCTTGACCTTACCATTAAGACATAGACCTTTCATAAGAATAGTCAAGGTTATGGTACCTTCCTGAAATCCCATCTTGAGAATCTTTCCCAGAAAATGAAAAATTCATTTGACCTAAATGGCAGTAACAATTAATCAATGTTAAAAGTAAAAATATTAGGCTTAATTCCGTTGAATTCCAATAGGTGAGAAAGAGAAATAGCAATGGGATAATGGTTCATCTTAACAAAAGAAGTTAAAATTCTGTTGAATTCAACAATGGATGGGGTAGGATTCATAGAGAGCATGCGATGGAATGAGGAAACAGCATCATTAACATCAAATTCGTTGGAATTGAAACCAGAATGAGAAGAGAATGAAAGAAAGAAAGTGTTTGAAGAAGAAATTGGAAGAAAATTGGGAATGGAAGAAAGAGAGAAAGCATACCTTTTTAGGGTTAGTAACTTTGAAACTGAAACTGAGAGAGACAACATCATTGTTGCTGAAACTAAACTGTGTGAACTTTACTGTCAGTACAGGTTAACCTTATTTTATTTTTGGTTTTTTGGTTAATTATAATTTGATCCTATTATAACTTTAAAAGGAGACATTTTTGGTCCGTGATTAAGGACTATGAAATAGGAATAAGTCATACGACTTTGAAAAGGTCTATAATTAATTTATTATTTATTAGACGTAAGTCTAGTCCACGGTTTATTTAAGAACATTTACCATCTAGATACTAATATCACATATTTATATATATTAAATAAAAAATAATTTTTTTTAATAAAATAATTTTAAAAAAAATCTAAAATAAAATTTCTTTTAAACCCTACAAAATAATTTTTGATTTCAAAAAATCGAGTTTTTTCTGAAGCAAACGAACACATTATTAACTGTCAAATAAATGTGGAACGACTTGAGTGATTCAGTGATTGAACGGCTACCATATATGGAACACTGTCAAATATAGAATCGCTATCGAATATAGAACGGCTACTCACTGTAGAATAAATAGTTAGTGATTGCATTTAAAATAAGAAATAATATTATTAATATGATAATAAAAAATAACATTAATAAATAATAAAATATATATAGACCGGTCTGTGAGGCGTAATAGATTTTTTTTATATGTCTGAGCGTTTTAAAAATAATATGAGTCTAGTTTTTTTTATTAAATAGGTCATATCATAAGTATATTAGGTCATAGGCCCTTGACGGACAGCCTAGTCTAGTCTATTCTTATCCTTAAATACGAATAACACGCTGTAAAATTTTAAAATCCTAACTTTGGAAACTTTTCATATATTTAATTTAATTAATGACATATGAATAATTAATATATTTAAATAATTCTATATCATAAAAATATATGTTACGTCATTAAAATATGTTAAATCGTGATATTTTAGTTCAAAAATGTGAGATATAGATCAAAACTGACGACTTTGAAAATACGAAGATCAATTTCGTGAATTGGTAAAAATAGATGTACTAAAACTGTAATTAGGTCTTATTATTTTAGTCTCTCCAATTTAGACACATTTTGATATTAGTATATAAAAAATAAAAATAAAAATTAGATTTCATCCCTTTAATATTAAGCTATAAATTTGGATCATTCGATTCTCTTCGTCCAAATTTCTTTTTATTTTACTTTTTGTTTTTTTTATTATATTAACAATTTATATTATTTTGATCATGTAAAATTTTACACAAACTTAAAATTATTTGATATATTATTGATATTTATAAAAATCAATTATAATTAATAAAAATATATGATAATAATTTTAATATATCTCAATAATATATAAAATATTTTAAAATTATGTAAAGTTATAATTGAAAGATGTCTAAATCAAGAAGATTCAAAATCTTAAATTCTCCACTTTTGATATTTCATCTAACTATGCCCATATAAATTTTCAGACCAACATCAAAATACTGAATTGCATTATTATTTTATATTTACTTTAATTCCA
>JBBPBT010000770.1:0-14696 GCA_037974875.1 Cicer bijugum | reverse complement strand
TAACTTCTCTATTTTAAATATCGACAGTTTTGTTCCTTCTTTCTAATTTTTTAACTAAAAAATAATGTGAAATGTTTTAAAGAACGTGACATATAATACAATAATTTAAAATAATTAACATCTATAAAATTAAAATAAAACACATTAAAAATTTAATTTTTAACTTTATAAATTTTTCATATTTTTAATTTTATTAAGATATATGAATAATTAATACATTTAAATAGTTCTATAATATTGAATTGTATATCACGTTATTAAAAATATATTAATTATAAGTAAAAAACTTAAACTGTAAAGAGATTATTTTGGTGAATTGATAATAATAAAATAATTAAAATTATAATTAAACTAACAATTAAAAATATTTACATTTAATGTTATATATATAAATAAATCAGAATAAGAAAAGCTTGGCCAAGCCAACACGGCAAGCTACCTGATCAAGTGATGAATTTAACGGCTGAGATTGTCTCCTTCTCTTTATTCTCGTTGTTCGATCCATCAAATCTGTCATAAGGAAAAAGCCAAAAACAAAAATAAATAAAAATAATAAAACACGGTGGTCAATAAAGTGAACCTTCTCAAAAAATGACAAGACACTCCAGATATTTTTTCCCTTTAAAATATCTAAGATAAAAGACATTAAAAATAGGCTGAGATATTTTCAAAGTGCTATTTTTAAATAAATAATAAAAGAAAAGCCACCCTTTTTTGAAAAGTCAGTTATTTACGTCCCTTAAAATATAGTGGTAATGTAGTGGTAATGTAATTTTAGTCCATAAAAAAGTCCATAATTATAGTCCTAAAATATAGTGGTAATGTAATTTTAGTCCATAATTTTAGAGTTAATATTATATTATTTACTTTTAGTCTTTACTTCACCTTGAAATCAAGTATTCAAAACACACATCAGTTTTACTCCAGTTTGTGATTTAATCACAAAGAATGACCAATGAAGTTAAAAAAACTTTATGATTTAATCACAAAGAATGACCAATGAAGTTAAAAAAACATTACAATCATCCAATGAAAATTGACATTACATTAAAAAAAATATATAATTAATTCAATAATAAAAAAAATCAGCCATTGATATCTTTATATAATCAAAATGAACATAAAAGTACGTGACTTATTTTACTAAGCAATACCATCCAGTAAAACACCATAAGTAAATATATCTGGTTGTACACTTAAAACATAACACTTAAAACTTATAATACAATTACTACAACATCATGAGTTTCGAAATGGTATTGCAATCAACATGTTATCACTAAATTCCAAAACATAACACTTAACACTTATAACACAATTACTACAACATCATGAGTTTCGAAATGGTATTGCAATCAACATGTTATCACTAAATTCCAAAACATAACACTTAACACTTATAACACAATACCCACACTGACAAAATGAACCAACAATTCACAATTTAACAGGGTGTAGTCTCTCACGGACAAACACCTGTGCAGTCTGTCACGGACAAACACAATTCACCAAGAAACGTAAGTCGTAAACGTATTGCCTATCACGGGCCCGTACTGTTTACCGACGTGCCACCTTTCACGGGTCTGCACAACTTACCCAAAAGCATAAACCATAAACGTACTGCCTATCACGGGCCCGTACCGTTTACCAAGGTGCCACCTATCACGGGTCTGCACGGTTTACAGGGTGTAGTCTCTCACGGACAAACATCTGTGCAGTCTCTCACGGACAAACACAATTTACCAAGAAACGTAAGTCGTAAACGTACTGCCTATCACGGGCCCGTACTGTTTACCGAGGTGCCACCTATCACGGGTCTGCACAACTTACCAAAAAGCGTAAACCATAAACGTACTGCCTATCACGGGCCCGTACTGTTTACCAAGGTGCCACCTATCACGGGTCTGCACGGTTTACTACAACAAACATTAAGTAAACGAGTCATTAAGAGATTCCCCATTCTTAATACTCATTTGACTTAAACGATTTTCAAAATAAACAATAAGTAAACAAGACATTAAGAGATTCCCCATTCTTAATTCTTATTTAACTTAAACAAATTTCAAAACAAACATTAAGTAAACGAGACATTAAGAGATTCCCCATTCTTAATACTCATTTAACTTAAGCGATTTTCAAAACAAACAATAAGTAAACAAGACATTAAGAGATTCCTCATTCTTAACGCCCAGTTAACTTTAGCGATTTTCAAACAAACAAACACACATTAAGTAAACAAGATATTAAGAGATTCCCCCATTCTTAATACTTATTTAACTTAATGGTTTTCACATCCCACACAGAACAAACTCAAACATATTCACAAATTTATTACACAATTCACGCCAAAACACAACAATTCATTTCTCCAAAAAATCATCTTTACGACGACATTAAGTAAACGCAGATATTAAGAGATTCCCCATTCTTAATACTCATTTAACTTAACGATTTTCAAAACAAAACATTAAGCAAACAGAAGTATTAAGATATTTCCCATTCTTAATACTCTTTTAACTCCAACGATTTTCAAAACAAACATTAAGTAACTAAGACATTAAGAGATTCCCCATTCTTAACGCCCAGTTAACTTAAACGATTTTCCCAAACACACATTAAGTAAATAAGATATTAAGAGATTCCCCATTCTTAATACTCATTTAACTTAATGGTTTTCAAAATTCCACAGAAAACAAACTCAAACGTACTTTCACATTCAATCCATAACTCACACAAAATCATTTTTCCACACAAACCACACAAAACACATCTCAAACATGTTAACAAATTCAATCCAAATCAATCAACGATTCCCACCAAATCACATCAGTCAACAAACAACAAGTATGAACACGCCAAGTACGATGAACACAAATCACGAATTCATAACACTCAAATAAGTCAAATTTCATTTACTCAAAATTATACATAAATGAGTTAAATTCATTTTCTCCAATTCAATACACCAACCCTAATCAAATTCTTTTCCACACAACTACAGATAAGGCCCTAAATGCAAACTAAAAGTTTGGAAGGAGCCCTTACCTTCACTTTAGCTTTTACGTTCGATTACGGTACCGTGAGCAAATCCGGTAAAATCTCCGCTCGCAACGCCGCTTCCAAAGTTGGTCCACTAGCACCGTAGCACGGAGGTGAGCAACCTTCCCTTCTATCACTTCTTGAAAGGAGGCTTAGATCTAGATGAAACGGGGAGATTTGAGTTTGAATCCCTAATACCGTTTTTCTCCGTTTTCGAATCAAAGAGGAAGAGTGAAGTTGAGAAATCCTTGTCCTATAACCCACTATCAATTTCGAACTCTAAGGAAAGAAAAGGAAGTAAAAACGAGCAACAATGGAGGAAGGGAGAAAATTGTTCACGCGAGGCAGTGAGGAAGATGGAATTCTGTTTTTCCTTCCTTTGTTTTTCCTTTCTCTCTTTTTCTTTCCTTTCTACTTCTCTTCTCCTTATTTCTTTCTTTTCCTTTTCTATATATACATATATATATATATATATTAATAATAATTAACAAATATCTCCAACTTTATAGATATTTATTAAATTACTCTTTTACCCAAAACGCATAAAACTATTCGTAAAAGATTCACCGCAGTTAATTAACTTATTTATCGACGAGTAATGTTAATCGGGCGTCAAAACATCTTTTTGATCATATAAACTCTAAAATATTAATAACTTGGCTAAAAAGCCTCTGAGTTCAATACCAAAATCCCTTAAAATACATAAGGTATAATTTAAAATTACGGGTCTTACATTACTACCCCCCTAAAATTTGTTTCGTCATCGAAACTATGCGTCGATAAATAACTCTGGGTGTTGTTCTCTCATCTTACTAGCTAGTTCCCAGGTCGCGTCTCCAGTAATTGGGTTCCAAATCACTTTAGCCAACGAAACATCATTGGTCCTCAATCGTTTGATCTTTCTGTCATCAATTCTCACCGGTGGTACGTCAAACGACAAGTTATCCTTTAGCTGGATTGTGTCTGGCTCGATCACATGAGATGGATCTGCAAGATATTTACTCAATTGCGACACATGAAATACGTCATGAATATTGGACAGTATCGGAGGCAATGCAATCCGATAAGCAACGGGCCCAATTCATGCAGAAATCTGATATGGTCCAATGAATTTCAGAGTCAACTTCTTCGATTTCAATACTCTACCAACTCCAGTAGTAGGTGTGACTCTCAGAAATACATGGTCACCCTGTTCGAATTCCAAAAGTTTGCGACGCTTGTCCGCATAACTCTTCTGACAATCCTGTGAAGTCTTCATTTTCTCCTTGATTTTTTTTCTCACCTTAGCTGTAGTCTGTTGCACCATCTCTGGTCCGACGATCATATTTTCACCGTCCTTATACCAACACAAGGGCGTTTGACACTTGCGCCCATATAAAGCCTCATATGGTGCCATCCCAACTCGCATGGAAACTATTGTTGTAGGTGAACTCAATCAACGGAAGCACATCATCCCAACTCCCTCTATCATCTAACACACATGCTCTCAACAGATCTTTAAGGGACTGATTCGTCCTTACAGTCTGTTCGTCCGTTTGGGGATGGTAAGCTGAACTCAACCGTAGTTTCGTTCCCAACGCTTCGTGCAATGCTTACCAAAAATGTGATGTGAACTTCAGATCACGGTCTGATACAATACTCGATGGTACTCCGAGTAATCTCTAAAGGTTGCAACACCCCAGCAGGTCGCTGATGTTCCACCTTGTACGAAACATCCATCTAGTACCGAACCTAAACACTATGCATGACACCGATACATTGAGTACAATGTATCATTACCTAATGATAGGACTTCTCATCCATACCAAGAATGATCTTGGGTTATTGTAGAGGTAAACAAATCAGATTAATCGAGAAGTCCCGATTCTGAATAGTTATTTGACAATGTAAACATGCATAATTTACTGTCAAAGTCTTAGCAGTAAAGAAGACACACACAACTTCAAACGATTTGCACAATCCATAGCAATGAAGGAATGGGTTGCCCCCGAATTAGAAAGTGTAGTTAGGGGGTTACCTGTAATCGCACAGTCATATTGAATCAGATTGCTAGATAAATTTCCAACTTCGGCGCCGACACAATAAACATGTCCTCTAGCAATAGGAAGAGTAATCCTAGCTACATTCACCATTGGTTCCACCTTCGGAGCCTTGCAATTCTTTGCAAACTGCCCTGGTTTATGGCAATTGTAGTAAGTAGGATTGTTAAAGGTACAAGCATAAGCATAATGTCCCTCTTCTCCATATCGGAAACATCGTATCCCTTGTCCCACTTGTCTCCCAAAGTCTTGGTTCCCTGGGTTATTCTGTCCCCCGTTGTTATCATGTGGTCGATTATAAGGTTTAGCAACTTGTTTTCCCTTGTTCTGATACTTCACCCGACTAGGCCCTCCTGAGTTAGAATTCCCTCTTCGGCTAGCTCTCTTATTCTTCATATCCTCAACTTCTCTACATTTTTCCACAAGAACTTGGAAGCGTTGAATTCCCAAGGGTAAGACAAAGTGTTGAATCTCATACTTTAGTCCGTCTTGGAAACGATGACACAAGAATGACTCGTCAATCTCTTCACGGAAAAATCTGAAATGCCTTGATAGTGATTCAAACTTAGCAGCATATTCGCCCACGGTCATGTTCCCCTGATGTAGTTTCAGGAAATCATCACCCAGTCTAGTCCTGGTACTCATCGGGAAGTATTTGTCTAAAAAATTCCTTTTGAAAGATTCCCAGTTCACCTCCTCGTGAGATGATCTCATCAACAACCTTGTACTCCTGCACCAGTACTCAACATCTCCTAGTAGCATATAAGTGGCATAGTTGACCCTCACTCCCGCCTGACAGTTAATCATTTCGAAGATCATCTCCACTTCTTGGATCCATTGATATGCTTTCTCTGAATTCTCATCCCCCTCAAACATGGGAGGATTGTAACGACGAAAGTCTCTTAATCCACTTGACTCTGCAGCACGGATCTTTCTTTCCCTCTTTTTGAGATCACGTTGAGTCTTGGCAGCAGTCTGTGCAGCAATAGAAGCAGTCATGTTATTCATAGCCTCCGCCATTTGATCATCCCTACTGACGTTCATCCTTGCAACTCCGTTCCCTCTTAGAGGTAGTGTTTCCGAAAAACCAATAACAAGAAGAAGTGTTAACACCACTTCGAATAATTCCAAAACATAGTTTCGAATATAACAACACATAACAACTACCCCTGATCTGATAACTCAGACCAATTACCCCGATGCATGATCAGACAACAACTCCTAACCTCCAATCTAGAACCTAAGGATCCACAGCCCCCAAAGAAAACCAAACCAAAGCTCTGATACCACAATGTAACACCCCGTTTTTCAAAGCGAGGGTGTATTTTTTTTTCAAAAGAAGTTAAAATAAAACAGAGAGATAAATAAGGTAACACCTTTGGATAAAATAATTAAGTCATTATAATTTACAAGCAACGGAAGAAGTTCTCAAAATATGAATTCAAAATATTTACATAACAAAAGTGGTACAGTCTTCCAGTTTAAAAATAAAAGCAACCCAAAAGAAAGACATCTGTTCCCTCTGTGTCAACCTAGTCTGATCATTTTACAAAACAACTAAACACCCTGAGTGATCTCCACGCGCCCCGTGAGATCCTCCTAACGTAGCTCCAAACAAACACTCCCATCCACATTCCGATTCAGAGGGTACGAACCGGTAGGATCATCCTGATTCTCATCTGAGGGCAAAGCCCAGATTTCCACAATAGTTGTAAAGGGTCACCAACCGAAATTAACAGTTAACACATAACATTTAAGCTTTTCAATGCACAAATAACCTTTTCAATTTATCATACATCATAGAAGGATTTTCCACATGCTAAAAGTTCATGTAATGCTTGCCAAATATAAATGAAAACAAAAGTAAGTTCTCAATCCATCTAGTAATACATAACTCACCAAATCATTGATAAATCAATTGAGCAATCAATTATCTAACTCAAAATAAGATTTCCACTAAGCCAATCGATCGGAGAAATCAATTTCCTGAAAGATTTTAGTGAAAACTGAACTCTGGGCTTAAATCAATCGATTGGGCAAATCGATTTCGTGAAAGATAGAGCCCCTGTAATGAATCCAATCGATTGGGCAAATCGATTTCTTAAATGGTTTTGAAATACATATTACAAAATCGATTGGGTAAATCGATTTCGTGAAAGACAGGGCCCCTGTAACTCGTCAAATCGATTGGATAAATCGATTTCCCTGTGTATTCTTTCAAAAATTCATAAACTAACTCAATCACATTCATACATAATCCCAAATCTTAACACTTAGCACTGATAACACAATCGCTACAACATCATGAGTTTCGAAATAGTATTGCAATCAAACATGTTATCACCAAATTCCAAAACATAACACTTAAAACTTATAATACAATTACTACAACATCATGAGTTTCGAAATGGTATTGCAATCAACATGTTATCACTAAATTCCAAAACATAACACTTAACACTTATAACACAATTACTACAACATCATGAGTTTCGAAATGGTATTGCAATCAACATGTTATCACTAAATTCCAAAACATAACACTTAACACTTATAACACAATACCCACACTGACAAAATGAACCAACAATTCACAATTTAACAGGGTGTAGTCTCTCACGGACAAAAACCTGTGCAGTCTGTCACAGACAAACACAATTCACCAAGAAACGTAAGTCGTAAACGTACTGCCTATCACGGGCCCTTACTGTTTACCGACGTGCCACCTTTCACGGGTCTGCACAACTTACCCAAAAGCGTAAACCATAAACATATTGCCTATCACGGGCCCGTACCGTTTACCAAGGTGCCACCTATCACGGGTCTGCACGGTTTACAGGGTGTAGTCTAGCACGGACAAACACCTGGGCAGTCTCTCACGGACAAACACAATTTACCAAGAAACGTAAGTCGTAAACGTACTGCCTATCGCGGGCCCGTAAACGGTTTACTACAACAAACATTAAGTAAACGAGTCATTAAGAGATTCCCCATTCTTAATACTCATTTGACTTAAACGATTTTCAAAATAAACAATAAGTAAACAAGACATTAAGAGATTCCCCATTCTTAATTCTTATTTAACTTAAACAAATTTAAAAACAAACATTAAGTAAACGAGACATTAAGAGATTTCCACACAAACCACACAAAACACATCTCAAACATGTTAACAAATTCAATCCAAATCAATCAACGATTCCCACCAAATCACATCAGTCAACAAACAACAAGTATGAACACGCCAAGTACGATGAACACAAATCACGAATTCATAACACTCAAATAAGTCAAATTTCATTTACTCAAAATTATACATAAATGAGTTAAATTCATTTTCTCCAATTCAATACACCAATCCTAATCAAATTCTTTTCCACACAACTACAGATAAGGCCCTAAATGCAAACTAAAAGTTTGGAAGGAGCCCTTACCTTCACTTTAGCTTTTACGTTCGATTACGGTACCGTGAGCAAATCCGGTAAAATCTCCGCTCGCAACGCCGCTTCCAAAGTTGGTCCACTAGCACCGTAGCACGGAGGTGAGCAACCTTCCCTTCTATCACTTCTTGAAAGGAGGCTTAGATCTAGATGAAACAGGGAGATTTGAGTTTGAATCCCTAATACCGTTTTTCTCCGTTTTCGAATCAAAGAGGAAGAGTGAAGTTGAGAAATCCTTGTCCTATAACCCACTATCAATTTCGAACTCTAAGGAAAGAAAAGGAAGTAAAAACGAGCAACAATGGAGGAAGGGAGAAATTTGTTCACGCGAGGCAGTGAGGAAGATGGAATTCTGTTTTTCCTTCCTTTGTTTTTCCTTTCTCTCTTTTTCTTTCCTTTCTACTTCTCTTCTCCTTATTTCTTTCTTTTCCTTTTCTATATATATATATATATATATATATATATATATTAATAATAATTAACAAATATCTCCAACTTTATAGATATTTATTAAATTACTCTTTTACCCAAAACGCATAAAACTATTCGTAAAAGATTCACCGCAGTTAATTAACTTATTTATCGACGAGTAATGTTAATCGGGCGTCAAAACATCTTTTTGATCATATAAACTCCAAAATATTAATAACTTGGCTAAAAAGCCTCTGAGTTCAATACCAAAATCCCTTAAAATACATAAGGTATAATTTAAAATTACGGGTCTTACAGGCGGCAGTGGATCCATTACATTTTCCTAAACTTTCCTCCTACATATTAATTACACAACATAGTTAAACTTTAAGTCTCACATCAAATGCATTCTCGTTAACTTAAAAATTAATTTGTATCCTCATGGCTTTAGATTGCAAATAAAAAGATGCAAGATAAGATAAATAAAATTAACAATTTTATTGCTTAACTTAGGGACTTCTTGACCACACCAACCAACACCATTGTCTTGTTATATGGAGCTTCAACGTCTGTTTTCTCAATATGGAACTTTAAAAAATCGTGTTACTACTCCTAAATGACATTTAAAAAATTAAGTTGCCTATTCACAATCACATTCATACCAATCATATGTAACAACAAAGCATCTTACCTAATATTGCTTTTACAATATTAGAGCTCTAGAGATCGTTTCCCATTGAAGCTGTTTTGCCTTATCTCTCTCATTTTGTTCAAAGAGGGCATAAATAATTGTTTCATAGCAAACAAGGTCAGGAATACAACCATTGTCTTCCATTCTTGATAACAAAGCAAGTGCTTCATCAAACAAGCAATCCTTAATTACAAAACCCATTTATCATAATATTATATGTCCAGACATTAGTTGATAGCCTTTAGTCAAAATATCCTAAAACACCACTTGTGCATTCTTAAGTCGTCCATCTTTGCATAGTCCATCCATTAGTATGTTGTATGAGTTCACATCTAGATGAATACATTGGCCTTGAATGTCGTTAACCAGTGAAATTGTTTTGTCAAGATTATCTTTGCATAAAGCATGTAATAAACAATTGTAAGTCACTATATCAATTGGTTGACATATACCATGCATCTCATCTACAAGCTCCCAAGCAATAGAGATTTTTCTCGATTTGCAAAACCCATCAATGTGGGTCCCATAAGTTACCATCTATGAGGGGACCAATTATGGATTTAACTTTAAAAAATTTTGTGGACTTCAACATTTCTAAATAAGAGTGAACTATCCATTTGTTCTCTAAAAGTTCATCGAATTGTCACTTTGATTTTAAATTTAATAAAAAATTTAAGTATTTAATTAATCAAAATATTATTATAATAAGTGACTATTGTGACATTAAGTTGTATTTTTTAAAAACTATTTTGATGATTTAATAACTTATTTGAATTTTTACTTTAATCATAGACCAAAGTAAAAACAACTTACTATATCAATTGTATGACCTATGCCATTGATGACTCTTCATCATATGCATAATTTCTATTGATTTTAGTCTTATATATCTTTAATCATTAGTTAATTTAATGAGTTATTTGATATATTTTGTTGATTTTAGTTATTTGATTTAATAAAATGTTTTTGTTATTATTTGCTTAATTAAGTGGAGATTTTTCGTAGTTTTGCGTTGTTACTTTTATTTAGTGCAGTGCTGAATTTTGGTGAGAAATCAACATGACCTATTTGGAGTATTTCAGCCATATCTGGAGTTCTAGATGTCCAATTGGAGTCAATCCAATTACTAATGAAAGCTAAGATCCATATCTACAACTTTCATGAAGACACCGGGACCAAATTCAGACTCGAAAGGTGAGAAAAATGCAAAATACGTCAGACAGCAGATGCTGTGCGCCTGGAGCGCGCCCTGCGCGCCTGGAGCGCATTTCCCGCTGTTTAGTACTGCCAACGCGCGCCTAAAGCGCGCCCTGCGCGCCTGGAGCGCGTGACGCGCATCAGCAATCATAAAAACGCAATTTTTTACTGTTTTTTGGATCTTTTTTACTCTGGGGAACTTGGGAGACTTGTGCCCTAGCATAGAAACTCAAAGACGGCCGTTTCTAATGCCATTGAAGCAGTTTTATCAAGAATCATCCATGAATCATTCTTGTAATTCTTCTTTAATCCTTATATTTTGTATCTTTGTCATGAGTAACTAAACCCTATTTGTTAGGGATGAGTGTAACCAGATGAAACCCTTATTTTTCTGATTTGATTTCTAGTTATATAAATGAGTTTATTGAATTGTTTTTCTCATCTCTGTGCTTAATGCTTTTTATTGCTTGATCAACATTAAAATGTTCTACGATTTGTATTTTGAAACGGAAGTGGACTTTACGAATGCTTGAGATGAGAAATTCATGAATTTGTAGTCTAGGGATAGATGCAGGTCATGAAACCAATTAAATTAGTTGCAAAGCAATAATTTACAAGAGAATTTCTATACAGTAATGCTTAATTCTAATCTTAAATCTACTAAGGAATTAGGGGTTACTTTGGAATTAAAGGTTCTGTCACTAAGACATTAGGGCAAGAATAATAAAGAGAATTCGGTAATAATTCAATAAAGGAATTCAGTAACTAGGATCAAATTAGACACCAAGGTTGGATTCGAAGTGAAACTCATCCCTAACATTTTTCTCATTATAAAAGATCAATTTTATTATTGTTGTTAATTTCAAACATTATTTCAATCAACTTGGGAACCTTTTTGTTCAATTTTAGTAATTAAATATAATTCAATAGTAAAACGCAATCCTTGAGTTCGACACTCGGTACTACCGTTTTATTATTACTTGCAACGATTCAGTACACTTGCTGAAACGCTATCAGCCATACATTTCATCTACAAGCTCCTAACATTGGGTACCACTTCCTTGTGGACCATACTGTTGAATATATTTATGGTCTTGTTCATTTCATTAATCAAACAATAACCATTGATGAATGTGTTATACGTAACAAACGTTGGATGTACACCATGTTTAATCATTATAGCCAACACATTCAAAGCTTCTTTCAGCTTTCCTTCTTTGCATAAGGCATCCACCAATATACTAAAAGTATAAACATTTGGGTAAAAAAATTCAATGTCATTCCATAGAACAAACCAAATGCTTCTTTTATTTTATCAACCATGCAAAATCCATATATCAGAGCACTGAAAGTGATAACAATAGGAGAAATTCTCTTTGAAATCAATTCAGCATACAATTCTTAGGCATTGTTTACTGAATTATATTTACAAAAACTATCAATTATAGTGCTATACAATATCCGGTTGTACACCTCCTCTTATCATCATTGCCAACACATTTATATATAGTATGTCAAATTTGTAAACAGATTAAATTAATTATAAGAATTTTAGAGTTTAAACATAAAAATAAAAAATGATACTATGAATATTTATATCCATCTTGCTATTCATTTAAGTTGTTATTGTTAATAAGGATCACCATGTTAACCAACATGATACAGAAGACTAAAAGTAATCGCTATTTATAGGGAGGGATACAAAACTCATGAGAGATAATAACAAGAAATATATAAACTAATCCTAAAATTAATCTAAAACATACTAAAATTACAAATTGATTCTACGAAATATTATAAGATATTTTATAATATTCCAACAATATCATTTTATTTGCCCCTCTGAGTTGCATTTGTTGAGTATCTGAAGAACTCAGCAAAGGGTGACTAATGATGGGCGGCAGTGGATCCAATACATTTTCCTAAACTTTCCTCCTACATATTAATTACACAACATAGTTAAACTTTAAGTCTCACATCAAATGCATTCTCGTTAACTTAAAAATTAATTTGTATCCTCATGGCTTTAGATTGCAACGTCTGTTTTTTCAATATGGAACTTTAAAAAATAGTGTTACAACTCCTAAATGACATTTAAAAAATTAAGTATTTTGCCTATTCACAATCACATTCATACCAATCCTATGTAACAAAAAAAACATCTTACCTAATGTTGCTTTTACAATATTAGAGCTCTAGAGATCGTTTCCCATTGAAGCTTTTTTTCCTTATCTCTCTCATTTTGTTCAAAGAGGGCATAATTCATAGCTCACAAGGTCAGGAATACAACCATTGTCTTCCGTTCTTGATAACAAAGCAAGTGCTTCATCAAACAAGCAATCCTTAATTACAAAACCCATTTATCATAATATTATATGTCCGTACATTTAGTTGATAGCCTTTAGTCAAAATATCCTTAAACACCAATTGTGCATTCTTATGTCGTCCATCTTTGCATAGTCCATCCATTCGTATGTTGTATGAGTTAACATCTAGATGAATACATTGGCCTTGAATGTCGTTAACCAGTAAAATTGCTTTGTCAGGATTATCTTTGCATAAAGCTTGTAATAAACAATTGTAAGTCACTATATCAATTGGTTGACATATACCATGCATCTCATCTACAAGCTCCCAAGCAATAGAGATTTTTCTCGATTTGCAAAACTCATCAATGAGGCTCCCATAAGTTACCATCAATGAGGAGACCAATTATGGATTTAACTTTAAAATGTTTTTTGGACTTCAACATTTCTAAATAAGAGTGAATTATCCATTAAATCTCTAAAAGTTCAGTGAATTGTCACTTGATTTTAAATTTAATAAAAAAATTTAAGTATTTAAATAATCAAAATATTATTATAATAAGTGACTATTTTGACATTAAGCTGTATTTTTTAAAAACTATTTTGATGATTTAATAACTTATTTGAATTTTTACTTTAATAATAGACCAAAGTAAAAACAACTTACTATGTCAATTGTTTGACCTATACCATGCATCTCATCTACAAGCTCCTAACATTGGGTACCACTCCCTTGTGGACCATACTGTTGAATATATTTATGGTCTTTTTCATTTTATTAATCAAAAAATAACAATTGATGAATGTGTTATACATAACAAAAGTTGGATGTACACCATGTTTAATCATTATAGCCAACACATTCAAAGCTTCTTTCAGCTTTCCTTCTTTGCATAAGGCATCCACCAATATACTAAAAGTATAAACATTTGGATAAAAAAATTCAATGTGTCATTCCATAGAACAAACCAAATGCTTCTTTTATTTTATCAAGCATGCAAAATCCATATATCAGAGCACTGAAAGTGATAACAATAGGAGATATTCTCTTTGAAATCATTTCAGCATACAATTCATAGGCATCGTTTACTGAATTATATTTACAAAAACTATCAATTATATTGCTATACGTTACTACATCAGCATTGGCAAATTTCCCGTCAATTAATCTCAGAAATTACAGGCAGGTTCTTGTTTCACCATTTTACACAACCCATTTGTCAAGATCCCATAGCAAACTTGATTCAATTGAAATCCTTGATTAATGTTGGAAACCAAGAACATTCTTGGTTTGTGATTGAAAAACGGAGAACGTTAATTCTATTCAGTTTTGTGTAATTCAAGTTAGTTGGATTGTATGTAACCAACTAATTAACTAACCACTTAGTTAGTCAGTTAGTTAAGTAGAAGGTAGTTAGAAATAATATAATAGAGACTTGTATAAATAGCATATTCAGTTTGTGATTTAATCACAATGAATGACCAATGAAATTAAAAAAATCTTACAACCATCCAATGAAAATTGACAGTACATTAAAAAATATATATAATTAATTCAATAATAAAAAATAAA
>JBBPBT010000762.1:5410-33960 GCA_037974875.1 Cicer bijugum | reverse complement strand
TAAATGTTCATCTAATGACACAAACACACCTATTGGATGCCCAAGATTGGTTTAAAAACCCTAATTGGACAAGATTAAGTGTAGGGAGGACGAAAATGACCTAAATGTTCATCCAATGACACAAACGAACTTATTCGATGCACAATATTAGTTAAAAACCCTAACTGGACAAGAATAAGCCTAGGGAGGACGAAAATGACCTAAATGTTCATCCAATGTCACAAACACACCTATTGGACGCACAAGATTGGTTAAACACCCTAATTGGACAAGATTAAGTGTAGGGAGGACGAAAATGACCTAAATGTTCATCCAATCAAACAAACGAACTTATTCGATGAACAAGATTAGTTAAAAACTTAAATTAGACAAGAATGAGCCTAGGGAGGACGAAAATGACCTCAATGTCCATCCAATGACAGAAACACACCTATTGGATTCACAAGATTGGTTAAAAACCCTAATTGGACAAGATTAAGTGTTGGGTGGACGAAAATGACCAAAATGTTCTTCCAATGACACAAACGAACTTATTCGATGCACAAGATTGGTTAAAAACCTTTATTGCACAAGAATAATCCTAGGGAAGACCTAAATGACCTAAATGTTCATCCAATGACACAAACACACCTATTGGATGCACAAGATTGGTTAAAAACTCTAATTGGACAAGAATAAGCCTAGGGAGGACGAAAGTAAAGTAAATGACTCATCTATTGGATGAACAAGATTAGTTTAAAACGCTAATTGGACAAGAATAAGCCAAGGGAGGACAAATATGACCAAAATGTTCATCCAACGACACAAAGGCTCCTATTAGATGCACAAGATTGGAAAAAACCGTAATTGGACCAGAATAAGCCAAGGGACGACGAAAATGACCTAAACGTTCATCCAATGACTCAAACACAGCTATTGGATGCACAAGATTTGTTAAAAACCCTCGTAGGACAAGATAAAGCCTAGGGAGGACGAAAATGACCTAAATGTTCATCCAATGACACAAACGATCTTATTTCATGCACAAGATTGGTTAGAAACCTGAATTGGACAAGAATAAGCCAAGGGAGGACGAAAATGACCTAAATGTTCATCCAATGACACAAACACACCTATTGGATGCACAAGATTGGTTAAAAACCCTAATTGGACAAGAATAAGCCTAGGGAGGACGAAAATGACCTAAATGTTCATCCAATGACACAAACACACCTATTGGACGCACAAGATTGGTTAAAAACCCTAATTGGAGAAGAATAACCCTAGGGAGGACGAAAATGACCTAAATGTTCATCCAATGACACAAACACACCTATTGGATGCACAAGAATGGTTAAAAACCCTAATTGGACAAGAATAAGAGTAGGGAGGACGAAAATGACCTAAATGTTCATCCAATGACACAAACACACCTATTGGATGCACAAGATTGGTTAAAAACCCTAATTGGAGAAGAATAACCCTAAGGAGGACGAAAATGACCTAAATGTTCATCCAATGACACAAACACACCTATTGGTTGCACAAGATTGGTTAAAAACCCTAATTGGACAAGATTAAGTTTAGCGAGGACGAAAATGACCTAAATGTTCATCCAATGACACAAACACACCTATTGGATGCACAAGATTGGTTAAAAACCCTAATTGGACAACATTAAGTTTAGGGAGGACGAAAATGACCTAAATGTTCATCCAATGACACAAACACACCTATTGGATGCACAAGATTGGTTGAAAACCCTAATTGGAGAAGAATAACCCTAGGGAGGACGAAAATGACCTAAATGTTCATCCAATGACACAAACACACCTATTGGAGGCACAAGATTGGTTAAAAACTCTAATTGGACAAGATTAAGTTTAGGGAGGACGAAAATGACCTAAATGTTCATCCAATGACACAAATACACCTATTGGATGCACAAGATTGGTTAAAAACTCTAATTGGACAAGATTAAGTTTAGGGAGGACGAAAATGACCTAAATGTTCATCCAATGACACAAACACACCTATTGGATGCACAAGATTGGTTAAAAACCCGAATTGGAGAAGAATAACCCTAGGGAGGACGAAAATGACCTAAATGTTCATCCAATGACACAAACACACCTTTTGGAAGCACAAGATTGGTTAAAAACCCTAATTGGAGAAGAATAACCCTAGGGAGGACGAAAATGACCTAAATGTTCATCCAATGACACAAACACACCTATTGGATGCACAAGATTGGTTAAAAACCCTAATTGGAGAAGAATAACCATAGGGAGGACGAAAATGACCTTAATGTTCATCCAATGACACAACCACACCTATTGGATGCACAAGATTGGTAAAAACCCTAATTGGAGAAGAATAACCCTAGGGAGGACGAAAGTGACCTAAATGTTCATCGAATGACACAAACACACCTATTGGATGCACAAGATTGGTTAAAAACCCTAATTGGAGAAGATTAAGTGTAGGGAGGACGAAAATGACCTAAATGTTCATCCAATGACACAAACACACCTATTGGATGCACAAGATTGGTTAAAAACCCTAATTGGAGAAGATTAAGTGTAGGGAGGACGAAAATGACCTAAATGTTCATCCAATGACACAAACACACCTATTGGATGCACAAGATTGGTTAAAAACCGTAATTGGAGAAGAATAACCCTAGGGAGGACGCAAATGACCTAATTGTTCATCCAATGACACTAACACTCCTATTGGATGCACAAGATTGGTTAAAAACCCTAATTGGAGAAGAATAACCCTAGGGAGGACGAAAATGACCTAAATGTTCATCCAATGACACAAACACACCTATTGGATGCACAAGATTGGTTAAAAACCCTATTTGGACAAGATTAAGTGTACGGAGGACGAAAATGACCTAAATGTTCATCCAATGACACAAACACACCTATTGGATGCACAAGATTGGTTAAAAACCCTAATTGGACAAGATTAAGTGTAGGGAGGACGAAAATGACCTAAATGTTCATCCAATGTCACAAACACACCTATTGGACGCACAAGATTGGTTAAAAACCCAAATTGGACAAGATTAAGTGTAGGGAGGTCGAACATGACCTAAATGTTCATCCAATGACAAAAACACACTTATTGGATGCACAAGATTGGTTAAAAACCCCCAATTGGACAAGAATAAGCCTAGGGAGGACAAAAACGACCTAATTGTTCATCCAATGACACAAACACACCTATTGGATGCACAGGATTGGTGAAACACCCTTATTAGACCACAACAAGCCTAGGGATGACGAAAATGACCTAAATGTTCATCCAATGATACAAACACACCTATGGGATGCACAAGATTGTTAAAAAACCTTAATTGCACAAGAATAAGCCTAGGGTGGACGAAAATGACCTAAATGTTCATCTAATGACACAAACACACCTATTGGATGGCCAAGATTGGTTAAAAACCCTAATTGGACAAGATTAAGTGTAGGGAGGACGAAAATGACCTAAATGTTCATCCAATGACACAAACGAACTTATTCGATGCACAAGATTAGTTAAAAACCCTAACTGGACAAGAATAAGCCTAGGGAGGACGAAAATGACCTAAATGTTCATCCAATGTCACAAACACACCTATTGGACGCTGAAGATTGGTTAAAAACCCAAATTGGACTAGATTAAGTGTAGCGAGGACGAAAATGACTTAAATGTTCATCCAATGACACAAACGAACTTATTAGATGCACTTGATTGGTTAAAAACCCTTTTTGCACAAGAATAAGCCAAGGGAGGTCGAACATGACCTAAATGTTCATCCAATGACACAAACACACTTATTGGATGCACAAGATTGGTTAAAAACCCCCAATTGGACAAGAATAAGCCTAGGGAGGACAAAAATGACCTAATTGTTCATCCAATGACACAAACGCACCTATTGGATGCACAGGATTGGTTAAACACCCTTATTAGACCAGAACAAGCCTAGGGAGGACGAAAATGACCTAAATGTTCATCCAATGATACAAACACACCTATGGGATGCACAAGATTGGTAAAAAACCTTAATTGCACAAGAATAAGCCTAGGGTGCACGAAAATGACCTAAATGTTCATCTAATGACACAAACACACGTATTGGATGCCCAAGATTGGTTAAAAACCCTAATTGGACAAGATTAAGTGTAGGGAGGACGAAAATGACCTAAATGTTCATCCAATGACACAAACGAACTTATTCGATGCACAAGATTAGTTAAAAACCCTAACTGGACAAGAATAAGCCTAGGGAGGACGAAAATGACATAAATGTTCATCCAATGTCACAAACACACCTATTGGACACACAATATTGGTTAAACACCCTAATTGGACAAGATTAAGTGTAGGGAGGACGAAAATGACCTCAATGTCCATCCAATGACACAAACACACCTATTGGATGCACAAGATTGGTTAAAAACCCTAATTGGACAAGATTAAGTGTTGGGTGGACGAAAGTGACCAAAATGTTCATCCAATGACACAAACGAACTTATTTGATGCACAAGATTGGTTAAAAACCTTTATTGCACAAGAATAAGCCTAGGGAAGACGAAAATGACCTAAATGTTCATCCAATGACACAAACACACCTATTGGATGCACAAGATTGGTTAAAAACTCTAATTGGACAAGAATAAGCCTAGGGAGGACGAAAATAACGTAAATGACCCACCTATTGGATGAACAAGATTAGTTTAAAACGCTAATTGGACAAGAATAAGCCAAGGGAGGACAAATATGACCAAAATGTTCATCCAACGACACAAAGGCACCTATTAAATGCACAAGATTGGAAAAAACCGTAATTGGACAAGAATAAGCCAAGGGACGACGAAAATGACCTAAACGTTCATCCAATGACTCAAACACACCTATTGGTTGCACAAGATTTGTTAAAAACCCTCGTTGGACAAGATAAAGCCTAGGGAGGACGAAAATGACGTAAATGTTCATCCAATGACACAAACGAACTTATTCGATGCACAAGATTAGTTAAAAACCCTAACTGGACAAGAATAAGCCTAGGGAGGACGAAAATGACCTAAATGTTCATCCAATGACACAAACACACCTATTGGATGCACAAGATTGGTTAAAAACCCTAATTGGACAAGAATAAGCCTAGGGAGGACGAAAATGACCTAAAGGTTCATCCAACGACACAAACACACCTATTTGATGCACAAGATTGGTTAAACACCCTAATTGGACAAGATTAAGTGTTGGGAGGACGAAAATGACAAAAATGTTCATCCAATGTCAGAAATGAACTTATTCGATGCACAAGATTGGTTAAAAACTTTAATTGGACAAGAATAAGCCTAGGGAGGACGAAAATGACCTCTATGTTCATCCAATGACACAGACACACCTATTGGATGCACAAGATTGGTTAAAAACCCTAATTGGACAAGATTAAGTGTTGGGAGGACAAAAATGACCTAAATGTTCATCCAATGACACAAACGAACTTATTGGATGCTCAAAATTGGTTAAAAACCCTAAATGCACAAGAAAAAGGCTAGGGAGGACGAAAATGACCTAAATGTTCATCCAATGAGACAAACACAACTATTGGATGCCCAAGATTGGTTAAAAACCCAATTGGACAAGATTAAGTGTAGGGAGGAAAAAAATAACCTAAATGTTCTTCCAATGACACAAACGAACTTATTCGATGACACAAGATTGGTTAAAAACCCTAATCGGACATAAATAAGCCTAGGGAGGACGAAAATGACTTATATGTTCATTCAATGACTGAAATGTTCATTAAATGACACAAACACACCTATTGGAGGCACAAGATTTGTTAAAAACCCAGATTGGACAAGATTAAGTGTAACGAGGACAAAAATGACTTAAATGTTCATCCAATGACACAAACAAACTTATTAGATGCACAAGATTGGTTAAAAACCCTTTTTGCAGAAGAATAAGCCAAGGGAGATCGAACATGACCTAAATGTTCATCCAACGACACAAACACACCTTTTGGATGCACAAGATTGGTTAAAAACTTTAATTGGACAAGAATAAGTCTAGGGAGGATCAAAATGACGTAAATGTTTATTTAAGGACACAAACACACCTTTTGGATGCACAAGATTGGTTAAAAACCCTAATTGGACAAGAATAAGTGTAGCGAAGACGAAAATGACCTAAATGTTCATCCAATGTCACAAACGAACTTATTCGATGCACAAGATTGGTCAAAAACCCTAATTCCTCAAGAATAAGCCTAAGGAGGAAGAAAATGACCTAAATGTTCATCCAATGACACACACATACACCTATTGGATGCACAAGATTGGTTAAAAACCCTAATTGGACAATAATAAGCCAAGGGTGGACAAAAATGACCTAAATGTTCATCCAATGACACAAACACACCTATTGGATGCACAAGATTGGTTAAAATGCCCTAATTGGACAAGAATAAGCGTAGGGACGACGAAAATGACCTAAATATTCATCCAATGACACAATCACACCTATTGGAAGCACATGATTAGTTAAAAACCCTAATTGGACAAGATAAAGCTTAAGGAGGACGAAAATGACCTAAATGTTCATTCAATTACACAAACGAACTTATTCGATGCAAGAGATTGGTTAAAAACCCTAATTGCTCAAGAATAAACTTAGGGAGTAAGAAAATGACCTAAAATGACCTAAATATTCTTCCAATGACACAAACACACCTATTGGATGCATAAGATTGGTTAAAAACCCTAATTGGACAAAAATAAGCCTAGGGAGGACGAAAATGACCTAAATGTTAATCCAATGACACAAACACACCTATTTGATGCACAAGATTGGTTAAAAACCCTAATTGGACAAGAATAAGCCTAGGGAGGACGAAAATGACCTAAAAGTTCATCCAATGAGACAAACACACCTATTGGATGCCCAACATTGGTTAAAAACCCAATTGGACAAGATTAAGTGTAGGGAGGAAGAAAATGACCTAAATGTTCATCCAATGACACAAACGAACTTATTCGTTCACACAAGATTGGTTAAATACCCTAATTGGACATGAATAAGCCTAGGGAGGACGAAAATGACTTAAATGTTCATTCAATGACTGAAATGTTCATTAAATGACACAAACACACCTATTGGAGGCACAAGATTTGTTAAAAACCCAAATTGAACAAGATTAAGTGTAGCGATGACGAAAATGACTTAAATGTTCATCCAATAACACAAACGAACTTATTAGATGCACATGATTGGTTAAATGTTCATCCAATGTCACAAACACACCTATTGGACGCACAAGATTGGTTAAACACCCTAATTGGACAAGATTAAGTGTAGGGAGGACGAAAATGACCTTAATGTTCACCAATGAAACAAACGAACTTATTCGATGCGCAAGATTATTTAAAAACTTAAATTGGACAAGAATAAGCATAGGGAGGACGAAAATGACCTCAATGTCCATCCAATGACCCAAACACACCTATTGGATGCACAAGATTCGTAAAAAACCCTAATTGGACAAGATTAAGTGTTGGGTGGACGAAAATGACCAAAATGTGCATCCAATGACACAAACGAACTTATTCGATGCACAAGATTGGTTAAAAACCTTTATTGCACAAGAATAAGCCTAGGGAAGACGAAAATGACATAAATGTTCATCCAATGACACAAACACACCTATTGGATGTACAAGATTGGTTAAAAACTCTAATTGGACAACAATAAGCCTAGAGAAGACGAAAATAACGTAAATGACACACCTAAATGACCTAAATGTTCATCCAATGATACAAACACACCTATGGGATGCACAAGATTGGTAAAAAACCTTAATTGCACAAGAATAAGCCTAGGGTGGACGAAAATGACCTAAATGTTCATCCAATGACACAAATGAACTTATTCGATGCACAAGATTTGTTAAAAACTTTAATTGGACAAGAATAAGCCTAGGGAGGACGAAAACGACCTCTAGGTTCATCCAATGACACAAACACACCTATTGGATGCACAAGATTGGTTAAAAACCCTAATTGGACAAGATTAAGTGTAGGGAGGACGAAAATGACCTAAATGTTCATCCAATGTCACAAACACACCTATTGGACGCACAAGATTGGTTAAAAACCCAAATTGGACAAGATTAAGTGTAGGGAGGTCGAACATGACCTAAATGTTCATCCAATGACAAAAACACACTTATTGGATGCACAAGATTGGTTAAAAACCCCCAATTGGACAAGAATAAGCCTAGGGAGGACAAAAACGACCTAATTGTTCATCCAATGACACAAACACACCTATTGGATGCACAGGATTGGTGAAACACCCTTATTAGACCACAACAAGCCTAGGGATGACGAAAATGACCTAAATGTTCATCCAATGATACAAACACACCTATGGGATGCACAAGATTGTTAAAAAACCTTAATTGCACAAGAATAAGCCTAGGGAGGACGAAAATGACCTAAATGTTCATCTAATGACACAAACACACCTATTGGATGGCCAAGATTGGTTAAAAACCCTAATTGGACAAGATTAAGTGTAGGGAGGACGAAAATGACCTAAATGTTCATCCAATGACACAAACGAACTTATTCGATGCACAAGATTAGTTAAAAACCCTAACTGGACAAGAATAAGCCTAGGGAGGACGAAAATGACCTAAATGTTCATCCAATGTCACAAACACACCTATTGGACGCTGAAGATTGGTTAAAAACCCAAATTGGACTAGATTAAGTGTAGCGAGGACGAAAATGACTTAAATGTTCATCCAATGACACAAACGAACTTATTAGATGCACTTGATTGGTTAAAAACCCTTTTTGCACAAGAATAAGCCAAGGGAGGTCGAACATGACCTAAATGTTCATCCAATGACACAAACACACTTATTGGATGCACAAGATTGGTTAAAAACCCCCAATTGGACAAGAATAAGCCTAGGGAGGACAAAAATGACCTAATTGTTCATCCAATGACACAAACGCACCTATTGGATGCACAGGATTGGTTAAACACCCTTATTAGACCAGAACAAGCCTAGGGAGGATGAAAATGACCTAAATGTTCATCCAATGATACAAACACACCTATGGGATGCACAAGATTGGTAAAAAACCTTAATTGCACAAGAATAAGCCTAGGGTGGACGAAAATGACCTAAATGTTCATCTAATGACACAAACACACGTATTGGATGCCCAAGATTGGTTAAAAACCCTAATTGGACAAGATTAAGTGTAGGGAGGACGAAAATGACCTAAATGTTCATCCAATGACACAAACGAACTTATTCGATGCACAAGATTAGTTAAAAACCCTAACTGGACAAGAATAAGCCTAGGGAGGACGAAAATGACATAAATGTTCATCCAATGTCACAAACACACCTATTGGACACACAATATTGGTTAAACACCCTAATTGGACAAGATTAAGTGTAGGGAGGACGAAAATGACCTCAATGTCCATCCAATGACACAAACACACCTATTGGATGCACAAGATTGGTTAAAAACCCTAATTGGACAAGATTAAGTGTTGGGTGGACGAAAGTGACCAAAATGTTCATCCAATGACACAAACGAACTTATTTGATGCACAAGATTGGTTAAAAACCTTTATTGCACAAGAATAAGCCTAGGGAAGACGAAAATGACCTAAATGTTCATCCAATGACACAAACACACCTATTGGATGCACAAGATTGGTTAAAAACTCTAATTGGACAAGAATAAGCCTAGGGAGGACGAAAATAACGTAAATGACCCACCTATTGGATGAACAAGATTAGTTTAAAACGCTAATTGGACAAGAATAAGCCAAGGGAGGACAAATATGACCAAAATGTTCATCCAACGACACAAAGGCACCTATTAAATGCACAAGATTGGAAAAAACCGTAATTGGACAAGAATAAGCCAAGGGACGACGAAAATGACCTAAACGTTCATCCAATGACTCAAACACACCTATTGGTTGCACAAGATTTGTTAAAAACCCTCGTTGGACAAGATAAAGCCTAGGGAGGACGAAAATGACGTAAATGTTCATCCAATGACACAAACGAACTTATTCGATGCACAAGATTAGTTAAAAACCCTAACTGGACAAGAATAAGCCTAGGGAGGACGAAAATGACCTAAATGTTCATCCAATGACACAAACACACCTATTGGATGCACAAGATTGGTTAAAAACCCTAATTGGACAAGAATAAGCCTAGGGAGGACGAAAATGACCTAAAGGTTCATCCAACGACACAAACACACCTATTTGATGCACAAGATTGGTTAAACACCCTAATTGGACAAGATTAAGTGTTGGGAGGACGAAAATGACAAAAATGTTCATCCAATGTCAGAAATGAACTTATTCGATGCACAAGATTGGTTAAAAACTTTAATTGGACAAGAATAAGCCTAGGGAGGACGAAAATGACCTCTATGTTCATCCAATGACACAGACACACCTATTGGATGCACAAGATTGGTTAAAAACCGTAATTGGACAAGATTAAGTGTTGGGAGGACAAAAATGACCTAAATGTTCATCCAATGACACAAACGAACTTATTGGATGCTCAAAATTGGTTAAAAACCCTAAATGCACAAGAAAAAGGCTAGGGAGGACGAAAATGACCTAAATGTTCATCCAATGAGACAAACACAACTATTGGATGCCCAAGATTGGTTAAAAACCCAATTGGACAAGATTAAGTGTAGGGAGGAAAAAAATAACCTAAATGTTCTTCCAATGACACAAACGAACTTATTCGATGACACAAGATTGGTTAAAAACCCTAATCGGACATAAATAAGCCTAGGGAGGACGAAAATGACTTATATGTTCATTCAATGACTGAAATGTTCATTAAATGACACAAACACACCTATTGGAGGCACAAGATTTGTTAAAAACCCAGATTGGACAAGATTAAGTGTAACGAGGACAAAAATGACTTAAATGTTCATCCAATGACACAAACAAACTTATTAGATGCACAAGATTGGTTAAAAACCCTTTTTGCACAAGAATAAGCCAAGGGAGATCGAACATGACCTAAATGTTCATCCAACGACACAAACACACCTTTTGGATGCACAAGATTGGTTAAAAACTTTAATTGGACAAGAATAAGTCTAGGGAGGATCAAAATGACGTAAATGTTTATTTAAGGACACAAACACACCTTTTGGATGCACAAGATTGGTTAAAAACCCTAATTGGACAAGAATAAGTGTAGCGAAGACGAAAATGACCTAAATGTTCATCCAATGTCACAAACGAACTTATTCGATGCACAAGATTGGTTAAAAACCCTAATTCCTCAAGAATAAGCCTAAGGAGGAAGAAAATGACCTAAATGTTCATCCAATGACACACACATACACCTATTGGATGCACAAGATTGGTTAAAAACCCTAATTGGACAATAATAAGCCAAGGGTGGACAAAAATGACCTAAATGTTCATCCAATGACACAAACACACCTATTGGATGCACAAGATTGGTTAAAATGCCCTAATTGGACAAGAATAAGCGTAGGGACGACGAAAATGACCTAAATATTCATCCAATGACACAATCACACCTATTGGAAGCACATGATTAGTTAAAAACCCTAATTGGACAAGATAAAGCTTAAGGAGGACGAAAATGACCTAAATGTTCATTCAATTACACAAACGAACTTATTCGATGCAAGAGATTGGTTAAAAACCCTAATTGCTCAAGAATAAACTTAGGGAGTAAGAAAATGACCTAAAATGACCTAAATATTCTTCCAATGACACAAACACACCTATTGGATGCATAAGATTGGTTAAAAACCCTAATTGGACAAAAATAAGCCTAGGGAGGACGAAAATGACCTAAATGTTAATCCAATGACACAAACACACCTATTTGATGCACAAGATTGGTTAAAAACCCTAATTGGACAAGAATAAGCCTAGGGAGGACGAAAATGACCTAAAAGTTCATCCAATGAGACAAACACACCTATTGGATGCCCAACATTGGTTAAAAACCCAATTGGACAAGATTAAGTGTAGGGAGGAAGAAAATGACCTAAATGTTCATCCAATGACACAAACGAACTTATTCGTTCACACAAGATTGGTTAAATACCCTAATTGGACATGAATAAGCCTAGGGAGGACGAAAATGACTTAAATGTTCATTCAATGACTGAAATGTTCATTAAATGACACAAACACACCTATTGGAGGCACAAGATTTGTTAAAAACCCAAATTGGACAAGATTAAGTGTAGCGATGACGAATATGACTTAAATGTTCATCCAATAACACAAACGAACTTATTAGATGCACATGATTGGTTAAATGTTCATCCAATGTCACAAACACACCTATTGGACGCATAAGATTGGTTAAACACCCTAATTGGACAAGATTAAGTGTAGGGAGGACGAAAATGACCTTAATGTTCACCAATGAAACAAACGAACTTATTCGATGCGCAAGATTATTTAAAAACTTAAATTGGACAAGAATAAGCATAGGGAGGACGAAAATGACCTCAATGTCCATCCAATGACCCAAACACACCTATTGGATGCACAAGATTCGTAAAAAACCCTAATTGGACAAGATTAAGTGTTGGGTGGACGAAAATGACCAAAATGTTCATCCAATGACACAAACGCACTTATTCGATGCACAAGATTGGTTAAAAACCTTTATTGCACATGAATAAGCCTAGGAAAGACCAAAATGACTTAAATGTTCATTCAATGATTGAAATGTTCATTAAATGACACAAACACACCTATTGGAGGCACAAGATTTGTTAAAAACCCAAATTGGACAAGATTAAGTGTAGCGAATACGAAAATGACTTAAATGTTCACCCAATGACACAAACGAACTTATTAGATGCACAAGATTGGTCAAAAACCCTTTTTGCACAAGAATAAGCCAAGGGAGGTCGAGCATGACCTAAATGTTCATCCAATGATACAAACACACCTATGGGATGCACAAGATTGGTAAAAAACCTTAATTGCACAAGAATAAGCCTAGGGTGGACGAAAATGACCTAAATGTTCATCTAATGATACAAACACACCTATTGGATGCCCAAGATTGTTTAAAAACCCTAATTGGACAAGATTAAGTGTAGGGAGGACGAAAATGACCTAAATGTTCGTCCAATGACACAAACGAACTTATTCGATGCACAAGATTAGTTAAAAACCCTAATTGGACAAGAATAAGCCCAGGGAGGACGAAAATGACCTAAATGTTCATCCAATGAAACAAACGAACTTGTGCGTCCAAGGATAAGCCTAGGGATGACGAAAATGACCTAAATGTTCATCCAATGATACAAACACACCTATGGGATGCACAAGATTGGTAAAAAACCTTAATTGCACAAGAATAAGCCTAGGGTGGACGAAAATGACCTAAATATTCATCTAATGACACAAACACACATATTGGATGCCCAAGATTGGTTAAAAACCCTAATTGGACAAGATTAAGTGTACGGAGGACGAAAATGACCTAAATGTTCATCCAATGACACAAACGAACTTATTCGATGCACAAGATTAGTTAAAAACCCTAATTGGACAAGAATAAGCCCAGGGAGGACGAAAATGACATAAATGTTCATCCAATGAAGCAAACGAACTTGTGCGTCCAAGGATAAGCCTAGGGAGGACGAAAATGACCTAAATGTTCATCCAATGATACAAACACACCTATGGGATGCACAAGATTGGTAAAAAAACCTTAATTGCACAAAAATAAGCCTAGGGTGGACGAAAATGACCTAAATGTTCATCTAATGACACAAACACACATATTGGATGCACAAGATTGGTTAAAAACCCTAATTGGACAAGATTAAGTGTTGGGTGGACGAAAATGACCAAAATGTGCATCCAATGACACAAACGAACTTATTCGATGCACAAGATTGGTTAAAAACCTTTATTGCACAAGAATAAGCCTAGGGAAGACGAAAATGACATAAATGTTCATCCAATGACACAAACACACCTATTGGATGCACAAGATTGGTTAAAAACTCTAATTGGACAACAATAAGCCTAGAGAAGACGAAAATAACGTAAATGACACACCTAAATGACCTAAATGTTCATCCAATGATACAAACACACCTATGGGATGCACAAGATTGGTAAAAAACCTTAATTGCACAAGAATAAGCCTAGGGTGGACGAAAATGACCTAAATGTTCATCCAATGACACAAATGAACTTATTCGATGCACAAGATTTGTTAAAAACTTTAATTGGACAAGAATAAGCCTAGGGAGGACAAAAACGACCTCTAGGTTCATCCAATGACACGAACACACCTATTGGATGCACAAGATTGGTTAAAAACCCTAATTGGACAAGATTAAGTGTTGGGAGGACAAAAATGACCTAAATGTTCATCCAATGACACAAACGAACTTATTGGATGCACAAAACTGGTTAAAAACCCTAAATGCACAAGAATAAGGCTAGGGAGGACGAAAATGACCTAAATGTTCATCCAATGACACAAACACACCTATTGGATGCACAAGATTGGTTAAAAACTTTAATTGGACAAGAATAAGTCTAGGGAGGATCAAAATAACGTAAATGTTCGTTTAAGGACACAAACACACCTATTGGATGCACAAGATTGGTTAAAAACCCTAATTGGACAAGAATAAGTATAGCGAAGACGAAAATGACCTAAATATTCATCCAATGTCACAAACGAACTTATTCGATGCACAAGATTGGTTAAAAACCCTAATTGCTCAAGAATAAGCCTAGGGAGGAAGAAAATGACCTAAATGTTCATCCAATGACACACACACACCAATTGGATTCACAAGATTGGTTAAAAACCCTAATTGGACAATAATAAGCCAGGGGAGGACGAAAATGACCAAAATGTTCATCCAATGACACAAACACACCTATTGGATGCACAAGATTAGTTAAAAACCCAAATTAGACAAGATAAAGCTTAAGGAGGACGAAAATGACCTAAATGTTCATCCAATTACACAAACGAACTTATTCGATGCACAAGATTTGTTAAAAACCCTAATTGCTTAAGAATAAGCCTAGGGAGTAAGAAAATGACCTAAATATTCTTCCAATGACACAAACACACCTATTGGATGCATAAGATTGGTTAAAAACCCAAATTGGACACAAATAAGCCTAGGGAGGACGAAAATAACCTAAATGTTAATCCAATGACACAAACACCCCTATTTGATGCACAAGATTGGTTAAAAACCTTAATTGGTCAAGAATAAGCCTAGGGAGGAAGAAAATAACCTAAATGTTCATCCAATGACACAAACGAACTTATTCGATGACACAAGATTGGTTAAAAACCCTAATTGGACATGAATAAGCCTAGGGAGGACGAAAATGACCTAAATGTTAATCCAATGATACAAACACACCTATGGGATGCACAAGATTGGTAAAAAACCTTAATTGGAGGCACAAGGTTTGTTAAAAACCCAAATTTGGTAACACACCTATTGGAGGCACAAGATTTGTCAAAAACCCAAATTGGACAAGATTAAGTGTAGTGAGGACGAAAATGACCTAAATATTCTTCCAATGACACAAACACACCTATTGGATGCATAAGATTGGTTAAAAACCCTAATTGGACAAAAATAAGCCTAGGGAGGACGAAAATGACCTAAATTTTAATCCAATGACACAAACACACCTATTTGATGCACAAGATTGGTTAAAAACCCTAATTGGACAAGAATCAGCCTAGGGAGGACGAAAATGACCTAAAAGTTCATCCAATGACACAAACACACCTATTTGATGCACAAGATTGCTTAAACACCCTAACTGGTCAAGATAAAGTGTAGGGTGGTCAAAAATGACCTAAATGTTCATCCAATGACACAAACGAACTTATTCGACGCACAAGATTAGTTAAAAACCCTAATTGGACAAGAATAAGCCTAGGGAGGACGAAAATGACCTAAATGTTCATCCAATGTCACAAACACACCTATTGGACGCACAAGATTGATTAAACACCCTAATTGGACAAGATTAAGTGTAGGGAGGACGAAAATGACCTAAATGTTCATCCAATGAAACAAACGAACTTATTCGATGCACAAGATTGGTTAAAAACTAAAATTGGACAAGAATAAACCTAGGGAGGACGAAAATGACCTCAATGTCCATCCAATGAAACAAACACACCTATTGGATGCACAAGATTGGTTAAAAACCCTAATTGGACAAGATTAAGTGTTGGGTGGACAAAAATGACCAAAATGTTCATCCAATGATACAAACAAACTTATTTGATGCACAAGATTGGTTAAAAACCTTTATTGCACAAGAATAAGCCAAGGGAAGACGAAAATGACCTAAATGTTCATCCAATGACACAAACACACCTATTGGATGCACAAGATTGGTTAAAAACTCTAATTGGACAAGAATAAGCCTAGGGAGGACGAAAATGACGTAAATGACACACCTATTGGATGCACAAGATTAGTTTAAAACGTTAATTGGACAAGAATAAGCCAAGGGAGGACAAATATGACGAAAATGTTCATCCAATGACACAAACGCTCCTATTAGATGCACGAGATTGGTTAAAAACCCTAATTGGACATGAATAAGCCAAGGAACGACGAAAATGACCTAAACGTTCATCCAAGGACACAAACACACCTATTGAATGCACAAGATTTGTTAAAAACCCTCGTTTGACAAGATAAAGCCTAGGGAGGACGAAAATGACCTAAATGTTCATCCAATGACACAAACAAACTTATTCCATGCACAAGATTAGTGAAAAACTTGAATTGGACAATAATAAGCAAAGGGAGGACGAAAATGACCTAAATGTTCATCCAATGACACAAACACACCTGTTGGATGCACAAGATTGGTTAAAAACCCTAATTGGACAAGAATAAGCCTAAGGAGGACGAAAATGACCTAAATGTTCATCCAATGACACAAACACACCTATTGGATGCACAAGATTGGTTAAACACCCTAATTAGACCAGAACAAGCCTAGAGAGGACGAAAATGACCTATATGTTAATCCAATGATACAAACACACCTATGGGATGCTCAAGATTGGTAAAAAACCTTAATTGGAGGCACAAGATTTGTTAATAACCCAAATTTGGTAACACACCTATTGGAGGCACAAGATTTTTCAAAGACCCAAATTGGACAAGATTAAGTGTAGTGAGGATGAAAATGACCTAAATATTCTTCCAATGACACAAACACACCTATTGGATGCATAAGATTGGTTTAAAACCCTAATTGGACAAAAATAAGCCTAGGGAGGACGAAAATGACCTAAATGTTAATCCAATGACACAAACACACCTATTTGATGCACAAGATTGGTTAAAAACCCTAATTAGACAAGAATAAGCCTAGGGAGGACGAAAATGACCTAAAAGTTCATCCAATGACACAAACACACCTATTTGATGCACAAGATTGGTTAGACACCCTAAATGGTCAAGATAAAGTGTAGGGTGGTCAAAAATGACCTAAATGTTCATCCAATGACACACACGAACTTTTTCGATGCACAAGATTAGTTAAAAACCCTAATTGGACAAGAATAAGCCTAGGGAGGACGAAAATGACCTAAATGTTCATCCAATGTCACAAACACACCTATTGGACGCACAAGATTGGTTAAACACCCTAATTGGACAAGATTAAGTGTAGGGAGGACGAAAATGACCTAAATGTTCATCAAATGAAACAAACGAACTTATTCGATGCACAAGATTAGTTAAAAACTTAAATTGGACAAGAATAAACCTAGGGAGGACGAAAATGACCTCAATGTCCATCCAATGAAACAAACACACCTATTGGATGCACAAGATTGGTTAAAAACCCTAATTGCACAAGATTAAGTGTTGGGTGGACAAAAATGACCAAAATGTTCATCCAATGATACAAACAAACTTATTTGATGCACAAGATTGGTTAAAAACTCTAATTGGACAAGAATAAGGCTAGGGAGGACGAAAATGACATAAATGACACACCTATTGGATGCACAAGATTAGTTTAAAACGTTAATTGGACAAGAATAAGCCAAGGGAGGACAAATATGACCAAAATGTTCATCCAATGACACAAACGCTCCTATTAGATGCACGAGATTGGTTAAAAATCCTAATTGGACAAGAATAAGCAAAGGGACGACGAAAATGACCTAAACGTTCATCCAAGGACACAAACACACCTATTGGATGCACAAGATTTGTTAAAAACCCTCGTTGGACAAGATAAAGCCTAGGGAGGACGAAAATAACCTAAATGTTCATCCAATGACACAAACAAACTTATTCCATGCACAAGATTGGTTAAAAACCTGAATTGGACAATAATAAGCATAGGGAGGACGAAAACGACGTAATTGTTCATCCAATGACACAAACACACCTGTTGGATGCACAAGATTGGTTAAAAACCCTAATTGGACAAGAATAAGCCTAGGGAGGACGAAAATGACCTAAATGTTCATCCAATGACACAAACACACCTATTGGATGCACAAGATTGGTTAAACACCCTAATTGGTCAAGATAAAGTGTAGGGTGGACGAAAATGACCTAAATGTTCATCCAATGACACAAATGAACTTATTCGATGCACAAGATTTGTTAAAAACTTTAATTGGACAAGAATAAGCCTTGGGAGGACGAAAATGACCTCAATGTTAATCCAATGACACAAACACACCTATTGGATGCACAAAATTGGTTAAAAACCCTAATTGGACAAGATTAAGTGTTAAGAGGACGAAAATGACAAAAATGTTCTTCCAATGACACAAACGAACTTATTCGATGCACAAGATTGGTTAAAAACTTTAATTGGACAAGAATAAGGCTAGGGAGGACGAAAATGACCTAAATGTTCACCCAATGACACAAACACACCTATTGGATGCACAAGATTGGTTAAAAACTTTAATTGGACAAGAATAAGTCTAGGGAGGACCAAAATAACGTAAATGTTCATTTAAGGACACAAACACACCTATTGGATGCAAAAGATTGGTTAAAAACCCTAATTGGACAAGAATAAGTGTAGCGAAAACGAAAATGACCTAAATGTTCATCCAATGTCACAAACGAACTTTTTCGATGCACAAGATTGGTTAAAAACCCTAATAGCTCAAGAATAAGCCTAGGGAGGAAGAAAATGACCTAAATGTTCATCCAATGACACACACACACCTATTGGATGCTCAAGATTGGTTAAACACCCTAATTGGACAATAATAAGCCAAGGGAGGACGAAAATGACCAAAATGTTCATCCAATGACACAAACACACCTATTTGATGCACAAGATTGCTTAAAAACCCTAATTGGACAAGAATAAGCCTAGGGAGGACGTAAATTACCTAAAAGTTCATTCAATGAGACAAACACACCTATTGGATGCACAAGATTGGTTAAAAACTTTAATGGGTCAAGAATAAGTCTAGGGAGGAGAAAAATGACGTAAATGTTCATTTAAGGACACAAACACACCTATTGGATGCACAAGATTGGTTAAAAACCCTAATTGGACAAGAATAAGTGTAGCGAAGACGAAAATGACCAAAATGTTTATCCAATGTCACAAACGAACTTAGTCGATGCACAAGATTGGTTAAAAACCCTAATTGCTCAAGAAGAAGCCTAAGGAGGAAGAAAATGACCTAAATGTTCATCCAATGACACACACACACCTATTGGATGCACAAGATTGGTTAAAAACCCTAATTGGACAATAATAAGCTAAGGGAGGGCGAAACTGACCAAAATGTTCATCCAATGACACAAACACACCTATTGGATGCACAAGATAGATTAAAATTCCCTAATTGGACTAGAATAAGCCTAGGGACGACGAAAATGACCTAAATATTTATCCAATGACACAATGACACCTATTGGAAGCATAAGATTAGTTAAAAACCCTAATTGCACAAGATAAAGCTTAAGGAGGACGAAAATGACCTAAATGTTCATTCAATTACACAAACGAACTTATTCGAGGCACAAGATTGGTTAAAAACCCTAATTGCTCAAGAATAAGCCTAGGGAGTAAGAAAATAACCTAAATATTCTTCCAATGACACAAACACTCCTATTGGATGCATAAGATTTGTTAAAAACCCTAATTGGGCAAAAATAAGCCTAGGGAGGACGAAAATGACCTAAATGTTAATCCAATGACACAAACACATCTATTTGATGCACAAGATTGATTGGTTAAAAACCCTAATTGGAGAAGAATAAGTGTAGCGAGGACGAAAATGACTTAAATGTTCATCCAATGACACAAACAAACTTATTAGATGCACATGATTGGTTAAAAACCCTTTTTGCACAAGAATAAGCCAAGGGAGATCGAACATGACCTAAATGTTCATCCAACGACAAAAACACACTTATTGGATGCACAAGATTGGTTAAAAACCCTAATTGGACAAGAATAAGCCGAGGGAGGACAAAACTGACCTAAATGTTCATCCAATGACACAAACACACCTATTGGATGCACATGATTGGTTAAACACCCTTATTAGACCAGAACAAGCCTAGGGAGGACGAAAATGACCTAAATGTTCATCCAATGATACAAACACACCTATGGGATGCACAAGATTGGTAAAAAACATTAATTGCACAAGAATAAGCCTAGGGTGAACGAAAATGACCTAAATGTTCATCTAATGACAGAAACACACCTATTCGATGCCCAAGATTGGTTAAAAACTTAAATTTGACAAGAATGAGCCTAGGGAGGACGAAAATGACCTCAATGTCCATCCAATGACACAAACACACTTATTGGATGCACAAGATTGGTTAAAAACCCTAATTGGATAAGATTAAGTGTTGAGTGGACGAAAATGACCAAAATGTTCATCCAATGACACAAACGAACTTATTCGATGCACAAGATTGGTTAAAAACCTTTATTGCACAAGAATAAGCCTAGGGAAGACGAAAATGACCTAAATGTTCATCCAATGACACAAACACACCTATTGGATGCACAAGATTGGTTAAAAACTCTAATTGGACGAGAATAAGCCTAGGGAGGACGAAAGTAACGTAAATGACACACCTATTGGACGAACAAGATTAGTTTAAAATGCTAATTGGACAAGAATAAGCCGAGGGAGGACGAAAATGACCAAAATGTTCATCCAATGACACAAACACACCTATTGGATGCACAAGATTGGTTAAAAACCCTAATTGGACAAGAATAAGCCTAGGGAGGACGAAAATGACCTAAATGTTCATGCATGACACAAACACACCTATTTGATGCACAAGATTGGTTAAACACCCTAATTGGACAAGATAAAGTATAGTGAGGACGAAAATGACCTAAATGTTCATCCAATGACACCAACACACCTATTGGATGCACAAGATTGGTTAAAAACTTTAATTAGACAAGAATAAGTCTAGGGAGGATCAAAATGACGTAAATGTTCATTTAAGGACACAAACACACCTATTGGATGCACAAGATTGGTTAAAAACCCTAATTGGGCAAGAATAAGTGTAGCGAAGACAAAAATGACCTAAATGTTCATCCAATGTCACAAACGAACTTATTCGATGCACAAGATTGGTTAAAAACCCTAATTGCTCAAGAATAAGCCTAGGGAGGAAGAAAATGACCTAAATGTTCATCCAATGACACACACACACCTATTAGATGCACAAGATTGGTTAAAAACCCTAATTGGACAATAATATGCCAAGGGAGGACGAATATGACCAAAATGTTCATCCAATGACACAAACACACCTATTGGATGCACAAGATTGGTTAAAATTCCCTAATTGGACTAGAATAAGCCTAGGGACGACGAAAATGAGCTAAATATTCATCCAATGACACAATCACAACTATTGGAAGCATAAGATCAGTTAAAAACCCTAATTGGACAAGATAAAGCTTAAGGAGGACGAAAATAACCTAAATGTTCATTCAGTTACACAAACGAACTTATTCGAGGCACAAGATTGGTTAAAAACCCTAATTGCTCAAGAATAAGCCTAGGGAGTAAGAAAATGACCTAAATATTCTTCCAATGACACAAACACACCTATTGGATGCATAAGATTGGTTAAAAACCCTAATTGGACAAAAATAAGCCTAGGGAGGACGAAAATGACCTAAATGTTAATCCAATGACACAAACACATCTATTTGATGCACAAGATTGATTGGTTAAAAACCCTAATTGGACAAGAATAAGACTAGGGAGGACGAAAATGAACTAAAAGTGCATCCAATGAGACAAACACAGCTATTGGATGCCCAAGATTGGTTAAAAACCCAATTGGACAAGATTAAGTGTAGGGAGGAAGAAAATAACCTAAATGTTCTTCCAATGACACAAACGAACTTATTCGATGACACAAGATTGGTTAAAAACCCTAATTGGACATGAATAAGCCTAGGGAGGACGTAAATGACTTAAATGTTCATTCAATGACTGAAATATTCATTAAATGACACAAACAGACCTATTGGAGGCACAAGATTTGTTAAAAACCCAGATTGGACAAGATTAAGTGTAGCGAGGACGAAAATCACTTAAATGTTCATCCAATGACCCAAACAAACTTATTAGATGCACATGATTGGTTAAAAACCCTTTTTCCACAAGAATAAGCCAAGGGAGATCGAACATGACCTAAATGTTCATCCAACGACACAAACACACTTATTGGATGCACAAGATTGGTTAAAAACCCTAATTGGAAAAGAATAAGCTGAGGGAGGACAAAATGACCTAAATGTTCATCCAATGACACAAACACACCTATTGGATGCACATGATTGGTTAAACACCCTTATTAGACCAGAACAAGCCTAGGGAGGACGAAAATGACCTAAATGTTCATCCAATGATACAAACACACCTATGGGATGCACAAGATTGGTAAAAAAACCTTAATTGCTCAAGAATAAGCCTAGGGTGGACGAAAATGACCTAAATGTTCATCTAATGACAGAAACACACCTATTGGATGCCCAAGATTGGTTAAAAACCCTAATTGGACATGATTAAGTGTAGGGAGGACGAAAATGAACTAAATGTTCATCCAATGACACAAACGGACTTATTCGATGCACAAGATTAGTTAAAAACCCTAATTGGACAAGAATAAGCCGAGGGAGGACGAAAATGACCTAACTGTTCATCCAATGAAACAAACGAACTTGTGCGTCCAAGGATAAGCCTAGGGAGGACGAAAATGACCTAAATGTTCATCCAATGATACAAACACACCTATGGGATGCACAAGATTGGTAAAAAAACCTTAATTGCACAAGAATAAGCCTAGGGTGGACGAAAATGACCTAAATGTTCATCTAATGACACAAACACACCTATTGGATGCCCAAGATTGGTTTAAAAACCCTAATTGGACAAGATTAAGTGTAGGGAGGACGAAAATGACCTAAATGTTCATCCAATGACACAAACGAACTTATTCGATGCACAATATTAGTTAAAAACCCTAACTGGACAAGAATAAGCCTAGGGAGGACGAAAATGACCTAAATGTTCATCCAATGTCACAAACACACCTATTGGACGCACAAGATTGGTTAAACACCCTAATTGGACAAGATTAAGTGTAGGGAGGACGAAAATGACCTAAATGTTCATCCAATGAAACAAACGAACTTATTCGATGAACAAGATTAGTTAAAAACTTAAATTAGACAAGAATGAGCCTAGGGAGGACGAAAATGACCTCAATGTCCATCCAATGACAGAAACACACCTATTGGATTCACAAGATTGGTTAAAAACCCTAATTGGACAAGATTAAGTGTTGGGTGGACGAAAATGACCAAAATGTTCTTCCAATGACACAAACGAACTTATTCGATGCACAAGATTGGTTAAAAACCTTTATTGCACAAGAATAATCCTAGGGAAGACCAAAATGACCTAAATGTTCATCCAATGACACAAACACACCTATTGGATGCACAAGATTGGTTAAAAACTCTAATTGGACAAGAATAAGCCTAGGGAGGACGAAAGTAACGTAAATGACTCATCTATTGGATGAACAAGATTAGTTTAAAACGCTAATTGGACAAGAATAAGCCAAGGGAGGACAAATATGACCAAAATGTTCATCCAACGACACAAAGGCACCTATTAGATGCACAAGATTGGAAAAAACCGTAATTGGACCAGAATAAGCCAAGGGACGACGAAAATGACCTAAACGTTCATCCAATGACTCAAACACAGCTATTGGATGCACAAGATTTGTTAAAAACCCTCGTAGGACAAGATAAAGCCTAGGGAGGACGAAAATGACCTAAATGTTTATCCAATGACACAAACGATCTTATTTCATGCACAAGATTGGTTAGAAACCTGAATTGGACAAGAATAAGCCAAGGGAGGACGAAAATGACCTAAATGTTCATCCAATGACACAAACACACCTATTGGATGCACAAGATTGGTTAAAAACCCTAATTGGACAAGAATAAGCCTAGGGAGGACGAAAATGACCTAAATGTTCATCCAATGACACAAACACACCTATTTGATGCACAAGATTGGTTAAACACCCTAATTGGCCAAGATAAAGTATAGGGAGGACGAAAATGACCTAAATGTTCATCCAATGGCACAAACGAGCTTATTCGATGCTCAAGATTAGTTAAAAACTTTAATTGGACAAGAATAAGCCTAGGGAGGACGAAAATGACCTCAATGTTCATCCAATGACACAAACACACCTATTGGATGCACAAGATTGGTTAAAAACCCTAATTTGACAAGATTAAGTGTTGGGAGGACGAAAATGACAAAAATGTTCATCCAATGTTACAAACGAACTTATTTGATGCACAAGATTGGTTAAAAATTTTAATTGGACAAGAATAAGCCTAGGGAGGACGAAAATGACCTCTATGTTCATCCAATGACACAAACACACCTATTGGATGCACAAGATTGGTTAAAAACCCTAATTGGACAAGATTAAGTGTTGGGAGGACAAAAATGACCTAAATGTTCATCCAATGACACAAACGAACTTATTTGATGCACAAAATTGGTTAAAAACCCTAAATGCACAAGAATAAGGCTAGGGAGGACGAAAATGACCTAAATGTTCATCCAATGACACCAACACACCTATTGTATGCACAAGATTGGTTAAAAACTTTAATTAGACAAGTATAAGTCTAGGGAGGATCAAAATGACGTAAATGTTCATTGAAGCACACAAACACACCTATTGGATGCACAAGATTGGTTAAAAACCCTAATTGGACAAGAATAAGTGTAGCGAAGACAAAAATGACCTAAATGTTCATCCAATGTCACAAACAAACTTATTCGATGCACAAGATTGGTTAAAAACCCTAATTGCTCAAGAATAAGCCTAGGGAGGATGAAAATGACCTAAATGTTCATCCAATGACACACACACACCTATTAGATGCACAAGATTGGTTAAAAACCCTAATTGGACAATAATAAGCTAAGGGAGGACGAATATGACCAAAATATTCATCCGATGACACAAACACACCTATTGGATGCAGAAGATTGGCTAAAATACCCTAATTGGACTAGAATAAGCCTAGGGACGACGAAAATGACCTAAATATTCATCCAATGACACAATCACACCTATTGGAAGCACAAGATTAGTTAAAAACCCTAATTGGACAAGATAAAGCTTAAGGAGGACGAAAATGACCTAAATGTTCATTCAATTACACAAACGAACTTATTCGATGCACAAGATTGGTTAAAAACCCTAATTGCTCAAGAATAAGCCTAAGGAGTAAGAAAATGACCTAAATATTCTTCCAATGACAAAAACACGCCTATTGGATGCATAAGATTGGTTAAAAACCCTAATTGGACAAAAATAAGCCCAGGGAGGACGAAAATGACCTAAAAGTTCCTCCAATGAGACAAACACACCTATTGGATGCACAAGATTGGTTAAAAACCCAATTGGACAAGATTAAGTGTAGGGAGGAAGAAAATAACTTAAATGTTCATCCAATGACACAAACGAACTTATTTGATCACACAAGATTGGTTAAAAACCCTAATTGGACATGAATAAGCCTAGGGAGGACGAAAATGACTTAAATGTTCATTCAATGACTGAAATGTTCATTAAATGACACAAACACACGTATTGGAGGCACAAGATTTGTTTAAAACCCAAATTGGACAAGATTAAGTGTAGCGAGGACGAAAATGACTTAAATGTTCATCGAATGACACAAACGAACTTATTAGATGCACATGATAGGTTAAAAACCCTTTTTGCACAAGAATAAGCCAAGGGAGGTCGAACAGGACGTAAAGGTTCATCCAATGTCACAAACACACCTATTGGACGCACAAGATTGGTTAAACACCCTAATTTGACAAGATTAAGTGTAGGGAGGACGAAAATGACCTAAATGTTCATCCAATGTCACAAACACACCTATTGGACGCACAAGATTGGTTAAAAACCCAAATTGGACAAGATTAAGTGTAGGGAGGTCGAACATGACCTAAATGTTCATCCAATGACAAAAACACACTTATTGGATGCACAAGATTGGTTAAAAACCCCCAATTGGACAAGAATAAGCCTAGGGAGGACAAAAACGACCTAATTGTTCATCCAATGACACAAACACACCTATTGGATGCACAGGATTGGTGAAACACCCTTATTAGACCACAACAAGCCTAGGGATGACGAAAATGACCTAAATGTTCATCCAATGATACAAACACACCTATGGGATGCACAAGATTGTTAAAAAACCTTAATTGCACAAGAATAAGCCTAGGGTGGACGAAAATGACCTAAATGTTCATCTAATGACACAAACACACCTATTGGATGGCCAAGATTGGTTAAAAACCCTAATTGGACAAGATTAAGTGTAGGGAGGACGAAAATGACCTAAATGTTCATCCAATGACACAAACGAACTTATTCGATGCACAAGATTAGTTAAAAACCCTAACTGGACAAGAATAAGCCTAGGGAGGACGAAAATGACCTAAATGTTCATCCAATGTCACAAACACACCTATTGGACGCTGAAGATTGGTTAAAAACCCAAATTGGACTAGATTAAGTGTAGCGAGGACGAAAATGACTTAAATGTTCATCCAATGACACAAACGAACTTAATAGATGCACTTGATTGGTTAAAAACCCTTTTTGCACAAGAATAAGCCAAGGGAGGTCGAACATGACCTAAATGTTCATCCAATGACACAAACACACTTATTGGATGCACAAGATTGGTTAAAAACCCCCAATTGGACAAGAATAAGCCTAGGGAGGACAAAAATGACCTAATTGTTCATCCAATGACACAAACGCACCTATTGGATGCACAGGATTGGTTAAACACCCTTATTAGACCAGAACAAGCCTAGGGAGGACGAAAATGACCTAAATGTTCATCCAATGATACAAACACACCTATGGGATGCACAAGATTGGTAAAAAACCTTAATTGCACAAGAATAAGCCTAGGGTGCACGAAAATGACCTAAATGTTCATCTAATGACACAAACACACGTATTGGATGCCCAAGATTGGTTAAAAACCCTAATTGGACAAGATTAAGTGTAGGGAGGACGAAAATGACCTAAATGTTCATCCAATGACACAAACGAACTTATTCGATGCACAAGATTAGTTAAAAACCCTAACTGGACAAGAATAAGCCTAGGGAGGACGAAAATGACCAAAATGTTCATCCAATGTCACAAACACACCTATTGGACGCTGAAGATTGGTTAAAAACCCAGATTGGACAAGATTAAGTGTAGCGAGGACGAAAATCACTTAAATGTTCATCCAATGACCCAAACAAACTTATTAGATGCACATGATTGGTTAAAAACCCTTTTTGCACAAGAATAAGCCAAGGGAGATCGAACATGACCTAAATGTTCATCCAACGACACAAACACACTTATTGGACGCACAAGATTGGTTAAAAACCCTAATTGGAAAAGAATAAGCTAAGGGAGGACAAAATGACCTAAATGTTCATCCAATGACACAAACACACCTATTGGATGCACATGATTGGTTAAACACCCTTATTAGACCAGAACAAGCCTAGGGAGGACGAAAATGACCTAAATGTTCATCCAATGATACAAACACACCTATGGGATGCACAAGATTGGTAAAAAAACCTTAATTGCTCAAGAATAAGCCTAGGGTGGACGAAAATGACCTAAATGTTCATCTAATGACAGAAACACACCTATTGGATGCCCAAGATTGGTTAAAAACCCTAATTGGACATGATTAAGTGTAGGGAGGACGAAAATGAACTAAATGTTCATCCAATGACACAAACGGACTTATTCGATGCACAAGATTAGTTAAAAACCCTAATTGGACAAGAATAA
>JBBPBT010000745.1:1498771-1501271 GCA_037974875.1 Cicer bijugum | reverse complement strand
TATTTTAATTTTTAAAATTTTTTTTAATAATATTTTTAATATTTTCTGGACTTTAAAAAATTATAATTAATTCATCCCATGTCAGAAAATTCTAATTTTTTGTGGGAAGCATTTTTTAATTATGTCCAACGTCCCTGTAAAAAATCATGAAAAAATTCCAAGCCTAGGTACTTCAACTCGAAAATCTGCACTTTATAAAATTTTTTAAAAATTCACCGTTTGTCAAAAAATTCCAAATTTTTTTGTGGATGCTCATATTGTGTTGATAAACATTCGTGCAAAATTTCATGAAAAAATTCGAAGTCTAAGTGCCTCAACTGAAACATTCCTCCTATAGCGAAAAAAGGGCTCTCTTTGTACAAAACTGGAAAAAACACTTCAGACATATATGGGGGGAGGACCTCGCGGGTCATGACTAGGGTGTGCTCGGACAGGATTTGCCAGCTCTCGGACAGGATGTGCCAGCGCTCGGCCAGCTCTCGGACAAATTCTGCCAGCTAGTGCTGGGCGTGGCTTACTTGGACTGAACGTTGTCCTAGTCATTTTTTGTGACTATGGCAGGCACGGGATGTCTTGGACGGCCTCGTCTTGCTATCAAACTGGCAGGGAATTCGTGGGCTGGGCTTGGCTGGCTTGGGAAATGACTAGTGTGTGCTCGGACAGGATGTGCCAGCTCTCGGCCATCTCTCGGACATAATCTGCCAGCTAGTGCTGGGCGTTGCTTACTTGGACTGAACGTTGTCCTAGTCATTTTTTTTGACTATGGCAGGCACGGGATGTCTTGGACGGCCTCGTCTTGCTATGAAACTGGCAGGGTATCCGTGGGTTTGGCTTGGCTGGCTTGGGAAGTCCCTAACACCCATAGTCATGGACTGCCCCCCCCGGGTGTAGGTGGTAGTTAACACGACTCGGGCAGGATTTGGCACCTCACGGGTAGGTGTTGTCCGAGTTGTGTGTGGTATTCTATTACACTACCTATGCTCTCGAGGCTTCGGTGCGTGGCTTCGTTGAACATTTGAAGACGTTGGGTTTCTTATTGGTCCTTCATTTGGTCCTAGATTAAAGTTAACCCTTGTATTCACTTGTTCGGGGAGTCACGCCCCGTCGTAGTCCCGCCCCTCAGGTTTTGAATACGGTTTCGGCTTCGGTGCGTGACTTCATTGAACTTTTGAATACGTTGGGTTTCTTATTGGTCCTTCATTTGGTCCTAGATTAAAGTTAACCCTTGGATTCACTTGTTCCGTGAGTCACGCCCCGACGCAGGCGTCCCGACTCGGAAGCAGGCGTCCCGTCCCTCAGGTTTTGAATACGGCTTCGGCTTCGGGGCGTGACTTCATTGAACTTTTGAATACGTTGGGTTTCTTATTGGTCCTTCATTTGGTCCTAGATTAAAGTTAACCCTTGGATTCACTTGTTCCGTGAGTCACGCCCCGACGCAGTTGTCCCGACTCGGAAGCAGGCGTCCCGTCCCTCAGGTTTCGTCAGTCCCGTCCCTCAGGTATCGTCTCTTGTGTCTGACACAAGGGGTGGTTGGATTTAATTTGTCATGCTTAGCGATGCGGAGCCGGCATTGTTGGACGACTTCATGTGCTTGCAATGCTTTGCGTTGTGGGGCGTGGTGCGTTCGGTGATGTTGGGTCTTGCTGACGCGTTGGCGTGTGAGATGTGCTTTGGATATTTGTGTTTGCCGGCTCTCTGCTTTTGCATAGGTAAGCTCACGTGAGCCCCCAGTCAGCAGTCAGCCCCAGTAAGCTCACGTGAGCCCCCAGTCCCCAGTCAGCCCCAGTAAGCTCACGTGAGCCCCCAGTCCCCAGTCAGCCCCAGTAAGCTCACGTGAGCCCCCAGTCACACGTAAGCTCACGTGTGCCCCCAGTCCCCAGTCAGCCCCAGTAAGCTCACGTGATCCCCCAGTCACCTAGTCACATGGCCAACACTTAGTCACTTAGCAACATAATCCAAATTTTTTTTTTTCAAAGAAAATTTTGATGTTGTTGTTGTGTTTTATTATGCAAGTCCCACAATAAATTTTGCTTAAAATTATTATTTTAATTTTTAAAATTTTTTTTAATAATATTTTTAATATTTTCTGGACTTTAAAAAATTATAATTAAATCATCCCATGTCAGAAAATTCTAATTTTTTGTGGGAAGCATTTTTTAATTATGTGCAACGTCCCTGTAAAAAATCATGAAAAAATTCCAAGCCTAGGTACCTCAACTCGAAAATCTGCACTTTATAAAATTTTTTAAAAATTCACCGTTTGTCAAAAAATTCCAAATTTTTTTGTGGATGCTAATATTGTGTTGATAAACATTCGTGCAAAATTTCATGAAAAAATTCGAAGTCTAAGTGCCTCAACTGAAACATTCCTCCTATAGCGAAAAAAAGGGCTCCCTTTGTACAAAACTGGAAAAAACACTTCAAACATATATAGGGGACCCTATGCAAGCTCCTGGCCAAGGCCAGATTATACGCCCGCGCCCAGGGCTGGGCCGGGTCG
>JBBPBT010000745.1:1486271-1493771 GCA_037974875.1 Cicer bijugum | reverse complement strand
TACTCTAAAACATGTAAAGCACTAAATATTTTCACTACAAACATATTTATCAAGGTATAATAATAAAAATAATACTCTATAATTAATTTAATCAAGATAGAGGTATATAAAAATAAAATAAAACAATCAAAGAATTATAGTTAATTTCTTTACGACGAAAATAAAAATCAATCTTTTTCTTTTAAGACGTCCAGACATCATATCAATATCTTAGAATCGTTAATTTAATATCTAGTCTAACTCTGCATGGGGAAAAAGCCCTTACCTTAGGCGCTTTCTTTCATAACATCTCTAAATTTGCACAAGAAATAGCTCATGAGGCAATGATGAATTCAACACCGATAGATATTGAGATTTATGACTTAGAAAATTATTTTAGGAGTGTAGGAATGACAAATAGGTGTGACCGCAAGAGGCCTAATGGGAATGTAGCTATTTACGTTGCAATATTACGATTGATTTTTGGTCTAAAATTGAAGTGCACTTAATTCCAAAATTATGCTACCAATAATTACTATTTATTTAATTTTATTAGGTTGTTACAAAGTCAATTGAAATCATGTGTATGAGTTAATTAGGATTAACTAATAAACTTTTACCATATATTACAGGGTGTCACACTATTCATTTTAATTACATAAATAAATTAGAGGGTGCTACATCACGCATTTAATTTTTTATCTAATAATTACGAAACCAAAAATAACATAAAATTATTTTTGTAGACAATTAAAATAAAATTATAATTTTAGTTTAAAAGAGATGAATTCATGAGATACAAAAAGGAGAATAGTCGCCTCTTAATTGCACAAAAATTCATAATTAAATTTATAATCATCCTTTAAAAAATAAATTAAAGGTGTTAAAAATGAGTTAATGCACATTATGTCACACAATGAATCGTCATAAAATCTTGTCATAAAGGAGAGTAAAAGGATTTCACTAACTCTATAATATCTCTAAAATGAGTACTTATTTGGTCATAAATAAAATTAACAAACAATATAAATTTTATAAATTTCAATTTAATTTAATAATTTAATTAATATTTTATCAACTAAAATAAATCAAGCAAGACAAAAATACCACTCACACATAGCAAAATAAAACAAACATATGTAACACATCAATTTCGTGATTATCGAAACTAATCAAATAAGCAAAATATACAATTGTCCATGTAGAAATTAAGTATGCCATAAATTGTTCTAATATAATCGTCACACCAAAATAACTAAGTAAAAAAAAGGTTATAATTATTCAAGTAAAATAGGGAATGGTAAATTTTAATTTAATTTATTTACATGTAGAATTAATTATTAATTAAATAATAAATTACAAAAATTACTAAAAGATGCATATATAATATATATAAAAATATTGGGGTGTTACAGCCTCTAAGTCAGAATCCGGTCTAGAAGCGATGCGTGTGCCCGTCGTTCGCTTGCCGACCAGCAGTAGGGGGCCTTGGCCCTCTAGAGGCACGTGTCGTTGGTGGACCTCGTAAGGCGGATGAGCCTTGTGGGACACCTTGAAACGCAATTCCTATTGAGCAATGGGTAGAATCTTTTGCAGACGACTTAAATATGTGACGGGGTATTGTAAGTGGCAGACTGGTCTTGCTGCGACGATCCACTAAGATTCAGCCCTAGTCGCTTCAATTCATCCCTCCCCACCCACGAGTAGCCTTCATGTACATGTTTCCCCAAGGGTTTAAGAAATACCAAAATAGGCCCAGGGCTATGCCCTCACTCGAGGAATTGGGCGCGTGCCGTCCCAAGGCAATTAAACCTATGCGCGAACTAGGTCGTAGACACGCGACTTCAGAGAATACATGTACTAATGATACACACTTGTGGTGAAAACACTTGAACAAATCAAGGCAATGTAATCCTTAGTGGCCGTGGAAATTTTGTGGCTAATACTTATTCGACCTAAGTGACTAGAAAAGGCTTGCGGGTCACTTGAACGAACTATGTGTCAGTCATAGTGCATGACTTAGACTTATTCACCGTTCGCGATTGTCCGTGACTAGGGAAGACTCCTAGCATGCTCGTAGGCAGGCAGGCTGGCCAGCACTCGGTCACAAGGCAAGCTGGCTGGTTGGCTGGCACTCAGTCATCAGTCATCAGTCCCCAGTCGCGAGTCACCAGGCAAGCTGGCTGGCTGGCTGGCCAGCACTCAATCACGAGTCATGAATCACCAGCCCCCAGTCACCAGTCATGCAGGCTGGCTGGCTGGCCAACACCCAGTCATGAGTCAAAAACCACCAGAAGGATTTATCCACTAATTCAAAATCTTGAATTACACAACACTTGATCCTACAAGTCAGTATTCTCAAAACAGCCCGAACCAAGAGACTTTATGAGGCAAAAAACACTTTGACCCTACTAGTCAAGTCTTCTCAACACAACCTAAAAATGATAGATTTCTTGAGGCACATTAAAGCCACAATCAAGCTGGATTACACAAGTTTGGAACTGTTTGTGTTTTGCTTCTACTAAGTAGATTGTTACATTGATTGTTCACACGGTTACAACACTTAAGCACTAAATGATGTAACTTTGAACAAGTGCCTTTGTTGAAGCTTGAACCTTTGAATTCTAAGTACTTAGAAACTATAAGCTTTGAGGTGTTTAGTGTTGTTGGTTTTTGTGTCATATGTTCTTCAATCTTGAACCACTTTTTACAGTTGAAATTAGGGTGCATGACTTTGTTGCTGAGTTTTTGAATCGTATCTCAAATTCACCTTGGTCAACAAAGATTTCCTTCAATTACAATTATGAAATATATGTTTTGATAATGTAACTGTTAGGCAATCTCTTGTTTCCAAAATTGGATATTCTCAAGCACTGTTATCGTATCAAAACTGAAAAAAAATTATTTACGTTAATAAAAAACATATAATATTAAAAAACATATATTATTAAAATTTCCAATACACTATATTAAATTAAAATTATCAACTACGTAGTAGCAATAAAGTATCATAAAGAATAATATGTTGTCTTACATGTTTCATTAAACCATACAAAACAAACCAACAAAAATAAAATGTATTAAAGTTTGATAAGTAAAATCAAGTACAAAAATAGAACTAGTAGATCAACAACTTAACAAATGCAAGACAATCAACACCAACACAACACCAAAAATGGGCAACCGATGTGGAACATACAATATTTTGTCTGCTGTAGCAAAACGCTCTTGTTCTATTAGTTGTATTTTCTTCAACTCATTCATAATGTTTCTTGAATCATCAAACACATCTTTACTACACCTAGACGATTTGTAGCTTCACCCAATCGTTCTGGACAAGCTCCTAAGTATAGTCTGTCACATTTTTAGCAATCCAAAAGTTATTTCTATCATATTTCTTGCCATAGAGTGTCTCATATTAAGAAGCTCTTGTTTATTTGATGGTGTATACCCATGTCTCCTTCGCTATGATGATAATGACACCTCTATATGGAGCAATAAATATTTCACTATTTGTATACCCAACATCCACAAGATAATAATAACCTATAGTAAAATAGAGCTGTCAAATAAAAACGTAATTATTACTATTTTATTAGTATTAACAAAGAAAAGAACCCAAAATCAGAAATAATTTGAATCAGAAATTAGTTTTTTCAACTTTTCAATATGAACATAATCAAAAAACGATCATAACTTTTATGAAGTTGTAGAATAAAATAAATCAGAAAACATCAAGGAAAATATGAAACCAATCCAATGTCAACAATCATAAAATGAACTCAACATCAACAATATAAAATAATCATAAAATCAAAGGAAATAAAAAAAACATCAATACAATAAGAAAATGAAAGGAAATTAGGGCAAATATTAAAATAGGGAAAATGGTACCATGGGAGAGTGCAACGGTGCAGAGAGAGATGAGAGTGTGAGAGGGGAGGGGAGGGGATACGATAAGTTGAGGGTGGAGAATGAGAGATAAATAAAGTGCGAAAAGACAAAAATGAGAAAATATTTCTTAACTTTTTATTAGGTTGAAAAATGATTATTTTAACCTACCTTAAACTAAGAGTTAGAAAATAAGGCCCAAGTAGGATATGTTTAAAATTTTTGATCAGTGTATCATATCAGATTATTGCATCAAACAAAATATTAGAGTAGGATAAGGTAAGTGTATCATATCATGTCTCCTTATTAGGCTCATCAAACGGGCCCTAAGGGTCGGTTTTTGTTTTTCATGAAGAAGAATAAATTAATGGACAATTTTTGTGTTTCATGTTTCGGAAATTTAAGTTTTTGGGGTTTCTCTCGTTTCTAGTTTCATGATATCATGTTTCTCTTTTTAGAGTTTTTGAAGGCAACGATATGATTGAGGAAGATGAAGGGTTTTGTCTAGAAGAATAACGAATAAAGGGTTTATGTTGGGCGTCATTTCATTATATCATTTTTTAATTTTTCTATAATTTAGTTCACTATAGACAACACTTTTAAGAAAAACATTTTCTAAGATTCACCAAATTTTTTTTAAAGATCTATGACAACACTTTTCAGAAAAACGCTTTCAAAAGGTCACCAGTTTTTTTATTTTTATTTTTATATAAGTCTAAGATAATGCTTTTCTAAAAATGTTATCTAAGGTTCATTAATTTTTTTTTTTTACTAACAAGCGTTGTCTAAAAGGCTATATGAAAGTTTTGTATTTTCTAATACATGTAACAATAACGCTTTTCTAAAAAAGTGTTGTAAAATGAGCGCTATTATTACTATTTTTGACATATTATATATATAAAAGACAAATACTCTATAAAATCTAAAAGAAAACTTATAGTTGATTTGTAGAGTGTCTAGGTTAAATATATTTTTTGTATTTTATCTTTTATTCAATATTCGTTTTGATATTTTATTTTTTTATTCATTTTTGTCATTTATTTTTTATAAGTGATAGATGTTTATCCTTTTCATATTTGAATATAATAAAAAACTATAGCAACATCTAATTATTAAGATTTCTAAAAATCGTCAATATTTGTCGACTATCATATTTTGTTTCCAAAAACATCAATTCAACCTAATAATAGCTTTCTATGGAAAATCAATTCTGATAAATGTATTCAAAGCATGCAAAAATAGTTTACATTTATCATAATTTTCTATATCTTCATATCTTCCTTGTCAATGTTGCACATTTTACTTTACAATTGATTTAAAATTAAATATCAACCGTTCATAATAATGATGGTGATAATAATAATAATAATAATAATAAAATAATAATAATAATAATAATATAGTCGTTTGTATGAGTTATGGTTAAAAGACTAATGTTCATCGCCTATAAAAGACAAACGACGTAAATAAATAAAAAATAACCAAAATGAATGAATTATTGACTTAAATATCGTTGGTTCGATAAAAATAAAGAAAAATAAATATACATTTCATATTGAATCAACATCAATTAGATTGACGTCTAATTCATAAAGACTAGGAGGGTCACCAATTATTACTTCTGAAGAGTATCGTTGATTGTTGTTAGAATTTTGAATGATTTTTAAGTATCTATCTATGATTAACTATTTATAAAGGTGATCAACTGTAGAACTCAACCATTATGTATGATTGAATCTCCTTGACCATATTTAACTAATACATCACTGGAGTTTGTTAAAACAAAGTTCGTTTGAAGAACTATGCCCCTTACTTATTTTGATGATAACTTAATCAGTTTGTGAGAACAATTTAAAGCACTAACGTTCTGATTAAGTGTGTAGTACCTAGATCAAGTGAATTTTGTAGGATCTTATGTTGTATCCTCTAATGATTGGAGTAAGACAAAGGAACACCAAGATTCCGCTTCTATTCCATATTTTAAATTATGGTGAACACATTTTGACATGTGCCTCTGGTGACTCTCATGCATCCAAGATATGTTATGTTTCAATTTCCTCTAAAGTATGCAAGATATATTTTTTTTCAGTTGCCTCTTATGAATGCATCTATGCTCTAATTCATCAGCCCTCCGATGACTACAATATGCATTTGTTCATTTGCCTTTGGTAACCTTGACAAGCAAGTGATTGTTTGCCTCTAGCAAGTACATCAAGTATCCAATCTCTGAATTTGATTTATAATGTATTCTCTTATGAAAGTCGACACTCTGAATAAAGTCAACATTTTGATGAAAGTCAATGTTGTGGTGAAAATGAACGTTTTCATGAAAGTCAACGCTCCAAATAAGACAAAGTTTTGTGCATCATTTGATAATCATCCTGAATCTGTTTCCAAAACTTATTATTATTTTAAATTGTTTGCCTCTAACATGCTCTAATTATTTTAAATTGTTTGCCTCTAATAGATTGTTTGCCTCTAACATGCTCTAATTATTGTATTGTCTGTTTCTTTCATCTGCATACCATGATACACTAATTAAATTACAAAGATTTGTTTTAAAATTTTGTCAACGACAAATTAATCTAAAAAAGGTTTGATTCAAAACTTCATGATATACACATAATTAATTATAGAGATTCATTTTGAAAAGTTTTATATGGAAGATCAATCTAAAAAATATTTGATACAAAACTTCATGATATACATTGATTTATTGCAATCAGGACAACAACCATAAACCCTAAAGACTTATATAAAAGAACATGCATTCCTCACTTGAAGACAACAACAACAAGAAAAAAATATTGCAATAAGCTGAAATATCCGCCTTGCACTCTTGCTCATAATAGTTTGTTTTACCCGAGTGTTGAGAAATTCTGAAAGTACAATTTTGTAAACACCATGTTGAGAGAGTTTTTTCAAAAAACATAAACCTATTATTTTGTAACCTAGCCCAGTAGTGGTTGTCTTCCTCAACAACTTGACTATACTAAACTAGAAGTCAGAGAACCTAAACCTATTATTATGTAACTTAGCCTAGTAGTGATTGTCTTCTTCAACAATTTAACTGTACTAAGCTAGAAGGTTGATAAGACTTGAACTTGTAACCTAGCCCAATGGTGGTTGTTTTCCTCAACAACATGACTATACTAAGCTAGAAGGTTGAAAAGAATTGAACAGAGTTAGTTTAACTAGTATGTGTTCAGTGTAAGTTCGATTCAATGATGAATTAGTGGATTAAATCATTCATGTGGAAGGGACTGAACATAACTATTATGTAGATGGTGAACTAGGATAAATCAATTGTGTTATAATGTTATGCTTTTATTTATCTACTTTGTTTTTCTTTACCTAAATTTAATCACGCGGAAAATATTTTAAAAAGAAACACAATTCAAACACCCCTTGTATTTCTCGTTATACAAAGTCTAAATACCATTTGAGAAAAAATAAATAATGATTGTTAACCACAAATTTATTATTCAATTTACTTTATTTATGAATAAGACCAAAAATAAAAGTGTATGTTTGATTTATGATATTTTTTAATATTCTTTTTTTTTTTAGAAAATCCAAAATACCCTGTTTTGAATAAAGTACACAAAAAACAATTATTTTGATTTTTAC
>JBBPBT010000745.1:1466205-1485750 GCA_037974875.1 Cicer bijugum | reverse complement strand
AAATAGACTAACAATAATTTTTTTTAATTTAATCTATAAAAAATTCATATTTTTATTTTCACCACAAAAAATTTAGTAATTATTATCTACAGCCGAAAGCCTTGGAAAATGCAACAAAACATATATTCAAATATATGTTTTCTATTGATCTTGTAAGATTAGGGGTTGACAAATAAATAAGGATTGCAAATGATTACCTCAAATTTTTTTTTATAAAAAAATATTACATACGGAGAAGTTAGTAGAAGAAAATGAGATACGAATTTTTCCATAAAAATTTAACTTACTCATTAAAAAAAAAAACACATTTTACATTGAATATTTGTCAAAATCAAATTCAATAAATCACTGAATAATATAACAATAATAGTAACAATTCAAACAAAGGAGCTGAGTTAGTGTGAACTAGAACGCTTGCCGCCTTATAAAATTCAGAAAGAAACAGGTTTCCCGCCTAAACATATACACGATGGAAAATCAGAAATACAGACGTCCAATATTGAATCGAAGTGTGTGTAAAAGGAAATATGTTCTTCTCCGCAAAAAACCCTAACCCTAACCCTAAAAATGTGTACCACATCGGAGGTCTGCAAGTCGAATTTCCTTACCAACCGTACGGGTCACAGTTTGCATTTATGGGTCGAGTGATCTCCACTCTTAACCAAGCTCAGAGAGAAGGACATTGTCACGCGTTACTCGAGTCTCCAACTGGTACTGGCAAATCCCTTTCGCTTCTTTGTTCCTCTCTCGCTTGGCAGCACCATTTTAAACCCCCTCCGGAGCCAGTCACCGATCCTCTCGCGGCCTCCGGTGGAGGATTTCTTCCAGAGGATGTTTCAGCATCAGAAAATCCAGATGCCACCAACAAGAAGCAGAAGAAAAATGCAGCTCCAACTATTTACTATGCAACGTATGTTTTAAACTATTTTCGTTTGATTATTATTATTTTTCTTTTTGCATTATTAATTATTCATTAAAGAATGGAGATTTATTTTCTATATTCAATCGTTATCGTTGTTTCATGCAATTCACATAATTATCATTGCTCACTGTTAGAGATGATTATCTTAGGTTGTTCCAGAATTTCAACGTTCTGGTGTTCTCTATATTTTAAAATACGGACATATTCACTTAACTACATTTTTTGTTTGTCTCATGTACAAGGAGAACGCACTCACAAATTTCTCAAGTGGTTCGTGAATTGCGGAAAACGTCATACAGGGTGCCGATGGCTGTTTTGGTAGGTTGATGTCTTTGTCATTGATCTGAACTCTTTCAAATTTGTGTTTTTTTTCTTCCTAATTCAGCTAATACAATATATCATATCATTTGGCATCCTTTTGAAGAATGTGAACCTTGAATTTTTAAAATTCTTATGTTGTTTGATAGGGACTTGGGTATTATGGTGTGCCAAAGTCCCATCGAATAGTATGAGATGCTCGATGGAGTATTTAGGTGATTTGGTTCTTTCCCATCGACAGCTAACTTTTGAGGTAGGGTTTCCAAAGTGCTTGGATGGAGATTGAAGTCTTGAAACAACTGAATAGAGAATGTAAAGGCAAAATGTAAATATCAGAGATTGCCTCTCTGCTTATAATCACGTACAACAGACTCCTCCACACCATTTTCCATACTTACCTCAGTGCTCCTCTTCCTTCTATGGAAATCATAATTGGAGGCCTGTGTATTTGAGACTTATCATTGTCATTTTCAAACTCTTAAGTAATATTAATTTGTCATTTTCTTTGTCTGTGAATCATATTACAAGTTATTTTTATAGCATTGTTGACGAGATACCAACCAATATGATAAGGATTCTCATTTAGCAAGGGTTTACGTGAATTTTTGTTCAACCAGGTTACCATGTCATTTTAGCTGTTACATCTTTGCATATACTAAGAGTCAGAGATATATTACATTTAGTAGCATAATCTTAAAGTGATATGGATCTGGCTGAGTATTTCCTCCCCTCTTATTTTGCCAGGCATCACGGAAACATTACTGCACCAATAAAAATATACGCAGCAAAGAGAACATTGACGAAGAATGGTTGCTTTTACCTCAAAATTTTTATTTTATGTGAATTTATTCTTATTATCCGTACTGATATATATCACAAATGTTCTCAGTAAACTACTACTGAAAGATCAGGCAATAGGATGTCCAGAGTTCAAGTAAGTGTATTCTTATCCACACACGTCGTCTATATATCTTCATAGCACACTTCTTGAAGTAACAGGAATCAGAAACTTCCAATCTAACCAGAAATGCACATAAAGTCAAAGTTCACCGATCCCTTCAAAAAGGAGGATGCAATGAGGTGCATGACATAGAAGATCTTGTAAAAGTTGGAAAATCGGTGAAAGGTTATATTTTTACTGCTGTTGTTTTTGTCTTTTATTTATTTATTTAAAAATTTCTGCTAATCGTTGTTAGTTACAAGCATTGCACTACATCCTCCCAGGTTGCTCTTATTATGCTGCCCGTTCTATGTCAGATGATGCACAGTTGGTATTTTGTCCATATAACTACATAATAAATCCAGTCATTCGGGGAGCAATGGATGTAGATATTAAAGGAGCCATTGTGATATTTGATGAAGCTCAGTAAGCTGTGCAGCTTTTCTATTTGTTTGCAAAGTCAACAAGATAGTTCTAGGATTCGGGTTAAATTGCACTGGCATTGTTATTTTTTATAAAAAATATGTATAAGTTCCAGATGCTTTTTACACATCAGTTGTATGCAAGCCAATCTAGAGCTGAATGACAAATTTTTAAACTTTGGCAGTAGCTTATATATGTTTTTCTTTATATAACTGACCTAACATGTCTGAACTTTGCAGCAATATAGAGGACATTAGTCGTGATGCTGGTAGTGTGGATATTGAAGAGGATATTTTGGACAGTATGTTATGAATCTTTATAGCTTTTGTTCTTATCATTTTAATAACAATGTTAACTAGTTGTTCATACTTCCAAAAGAACTACAGATGGAGCTCCAGCAACTCTGTCCATCAGATACTGCAGTTTACCAGCCTCTATATGAATTGACACTGGTAACCAGATTAGATATTAGGTTTGAAATGCTTGACTATATAAGTTTATCCACAGTGAATGCATATTTTGACAAGTATTGTATCTGTTCAGGGCCTTACTAGTTGGATGGAACAGAAGAAAACTAAACTAGAAAAACGTGACTTTCAGCACTATGTGTCATGGTAAGTTAAGGGATTTATCATTTAGTATGCCTCTATTTTTGTAAATATGCTTGTTCATTTTGTAATTTGTATTCTGAGACTCTTTATAGATCCCGAGTATTATAGAAGTTTGTGTGCTATTGTATTGATATAAACAAACAATGTAAGGTGTGATTTTGGTGAAGAGATAATATTTTTTCCTCTTAATTAAATAGCATCATACAGCGCTTGAATATAAAGGCAGAGTATGTCAGGGAGTTGATTAGTTGTTTACAGCCAATCAGATACAACTAGGTGTGAGTTTGAGTAAGCAGTAGACTTTGACAAATGTGATATTTAGTGAACTTAATTTTATGTAGTTGATTTTGCTAAAATTGAATTTGAAGTGAATTGATTTATGTTTGAATGTTTTTACTCTATATGTGAGTTTGATATTTGATATAAAACATTAACCGAACGCAAAAGCTACCTTTTTATCATTTATACTCTTAACTTTGGTTCAGAGTCAAATCAATTTTCATTTTAAGTAATTAAACATTTAGTTTTTACCAAATTTTGATTGTTGTTAAATGGCGGCAATGGCACCACCATGTTGGATTAGTGTGATGGATTTTTTGACAACTGACATATACAATTTGTGAAGGGATGCCCACTATGCCGGACAGCGTCATAGGCTGCAATGGCATGTTTATATGGCAGATTTTCGACCTTCCGACATATTCCTCCATCTGCCATCGACTACATTGCCAAAATTACATATGATAGGAGAGAAAGTAAAGATTGATGCTCCACTATAAATCCAAACGCACACTAAGAAAAATACATAGGAGAAAAAATAGGGACAAAAAATTAAAAGCTGATTCAGATTTAAATTGGATAAGTTCTTGTCCAAATTTAAATGATTATTCTTAACTTTCTGAACAAACTTTGACTTGGATAGAATAACATTATATTATAATATAGCTATAATTTGTTGAAACTTTAAATAAGGAGATTCTGCCATCTTGTTCTTCTGCCATACAATTTTATTAGAAACACATTGTTGCTCCCTCTATCCTGGGATGATATCATTTTTTGATATGCCTGGGATGAAATTCTTAATTAATTATTATCATATCTTACATTTTATATCAGTTTAACTCTTAATAAGGAACAGGAAATTAAATATGCTCGAGAAATTATGTGAGGCCTGATTGGCTCTAGGGACGCTTCTAGGCAAAGGGACACATGAATGAACCAAATCACATCGAAATGAGAGTAACCCTAATTTCTAAGGCCGTGTATGTATGAGACTATAGGTTAAAGGAAGACTTATAAGGATTGATTGGTACTACCTATACCAACAAGATGCATCTTTTTGGTGGCCTATTACATAAGAACTCCACATTTAAGAGTGTTTGACTTGGAGCATTCTTTGGATGAGTGAATTTATGGAAGTTTCCCAGGGTTTATGTGAGAGAGGACAAAGCATGCTTAAAAGACTCATATTGTGTTAGGAACCCAAGAATTGGATTCCTTGATTTAGAGGAAGAACACTATATTTAGAAAGAAAAGATAAGAAATAATATGAGAGAATCTCTCCAAACAAAATGATACACAGGAGCGGATACGTTCCTACAATGGTTTACACCACTCATTTTCTAAATTTGATAAAAGATCCTTTCTAAAGGGGTGAAAGCCTCTATTTAAAGACTTCCGGTACGTTAGGATAGGGATTAGGTCCTAGATAACTAACTAATAACAGAAACACCAAAGCAGGTACACCTATACCACTACTAACAACCTAGGAACACAACTACTAACAAACTCCTAATTATCCCTATTTGTATATCCTAACATATTGGTTTGTGGGGACAATAGGAAATCCTTAAAGTAGTTTGGGGTGTTATAAATCACATTACTTTTTGGTCACTATTTTGATGTCACTTTACATATTATTGTATTGTTCCTTTTGATAATAGATTTGTAGTTGTTAACTGTAACAACTTTGTTTGAATGCCTGTTTTCATTTGTAAGATGCTTGCTTTAAGCTTTTTGTACATAATGCAGTTATTTTTTTTGCCTCAGTTTGAATTGATATTTGAAAAATATATATATATATCCTCTTGAGCCTCATAATATAAAAGCTATATCTTGCAAATTATATCTGGGATTTATTAACATAAGCCATTTGTATGTATAGTTGGACAGGTGATAAGGCTTTACAAGAGCTTGAAGAAGCAAATATTTCAAAGCAGTGCTTCCCTATCTTGCTAGAATGTGCTACTAAGGTATCTCATTTGTTTGACATTTTGGGATATTCTTGTGTTTGAATGCTATTTGACAACTTGATCATTTATCAAGGCAATCAAAATTGCTACAGACTTGGAAAAGGAAGCACCACGTTTAAGTGGCATGTCAGTGATAACATTGGAAGGTTCAAGATTATTTAAATATGTGCATTACATTTTTCAGCTATTTACCTACCTAAGAGTATTTGTTATTAATATTATCAATGAATGATCTTTATAACTCATATTCTCATTTCAGGCTTATTCTCATCACTATCTTATTTCTTCTCAAAAAATGGATCTCACATGTTGGATTACCAGCTTGCCCTTCAGCGAAGTGTTAGAAAACATGATAGTAAGTAATTGCAGAAATCAATAATGTCAAGCAAAAAACCCCAAATGGCAATGCTGTTATCCACATGTAACTGAATGGGAAATGGTTTGTAATCGTTTTTTTTTATATGAGTGGAGATTCTGGATATCGAATTCAAATGGTAGATTATAAACCATCAAATAAAACACATTCATGTAGAGACATTTTAAAAGTTGTTTTAATCTTAAATATGAAGAGTCAAATCATTTATAGTGTGTTTATATTCTATATCAACTAAAGATGCGGGTCATTTGGCTAAAGTAGTTCTTATAAGTTTGGGGTAATTGAATTCTCACCTGTTAAGCTAGGGTTAAGCTTAGAGGCTAACAAAAGTTCTAAGGTAATGTTTGGGCACTTGTAGTGATATTGAAGTTGATGATCACAAAGTACGTAACTGAACTTTATTCTGTCATTAGAACTTAATCTGTTAGTATGGGAAAAAGTAGGCTTGAAACTTAGATATATAAAACGTTGTAATTAGTTTGTGAAGACAAATGATGGCTCTTATTTGTATGGTTGTGAAACCAGTAGCAGGTTTAATTGATTAATGGCTTTGTAAAAGATTCAAATAGTTAGTATATATTTGCCATCTCTGCCTGAGATATTGCTGCATTAATATTAGTATCATTCATTGATTCTATGTCAGGAAGAGCTTTCGGAAACTGGACACATACTTTAAGTCTGTGGTGCTTGAATCCAGAAGTTGTATTTAGAGATGTTGCCGATCTTTCTTTATCAGTCATATTGACTTCTGGGTAAGTGTTGCAAATCTGCATCCAGGGGCCTAGTGTATTTTTTTTACTCTTGTTCCAAACATGCATTCCTGATAGGCACATCACATGCCTGTTAAACAGCCAGTTTCCAGACATTTGTACTAAAATGTCAGTGCTTAGCTGGGATTTTATAGAATAGTTTGATCAGCCAGACTGATAAATGGCCAATTATGTTCAGGCCATATAAATTCTGTTTCACGTGAGCATAAAATTATATTTATCTGGCCTGCTTGGGTTTACGTGCACCTGGCTGGCTGGGAAATAGCCCAGACCGTTTTTTGCAGATACCGATGGAGTTAACCTTCTCAAACATTATATTAAACCCCCCAAATTTACATGATACTGTATTGGTTTAAATATCTCTTATCCCATGTCATGTGCACCTTTTATGGTTTAGTCCTTAAAAAAATTATCGTCGGTTTTAATTCCCGAAAGATGTTTTTAGTCCCTATAATACTTGTCTGTGTTGGAGCCAGTCCCTATGCTGTCTCTATTGTAGGTACTAATAAATATGGTACACATGTAACAAGGATGCAATCATGTTGTGGAAAACTATTACATGTACTGAAACAAAAACAAGGAGGACATAACTTTTCCATAGGGATTCAAACTGGTCGATTTTTCATAGGCACGAAAGCTGAAATTGATGTATATTACACAGACTAACAAGTAATTTAAACCTAACTTTCCTCATAATCCCCGGGGTTCTGAGCATGCATAATAAAGTTGGTACTTACACCCAAATGGTATGACTGAGTAGCAGAAATAACCTGATTTCTATTGGCATGTTCTGTGAAAAGCATTTGTGGGGAATACAGTTCCAGTGATGCAATGCTACATCAAACATTTGTAGTAAAGTGTCCCCAAGTAAATGATAAATATGACATATCAATATCATATATTTCTGATTGCATGTATTTTGTTAACTGCTACAGCACATGGCATATGAGGGTCAAAAATTGTATAGAAGTGAATTCAGTTATCAGCATCTCTGTTTCCTAGCAACATTCTAGTATCACTTACGTATTGATTTGGGTATTGTAGGACACTGTCACCAATGACATCATTTTCTTCTGAACTTGGAGTTAAGTTTGAAACTAGTCTTGAAGCTCCACATGTAATTGACGTTGATTCACAGGTCTTGGCTGTTTCTCTCTTATCCTTAAAGTTTATTATCCACTGTCATGTCAGTGCCTGTTTGCTAAGTGATAACCTCTTGAATACAGGTGTGGCCTGCTATAATCTCCACTGGTCCTGGTAATTATCCTTTGAATGCAAGTTACAAAACAGCAGATGGATATGCGTTCCAGGTATGCATACTCTATCTATTTTTTCACTCTTTTTGTAATATTCTTGCCTCTTGAATACATCTGTTTATTAAAAGTTTTGGTTTAGGATGCAGTTGGAAGATCTTTAGAGGAAATCTTCAAGATTGTTTCAGGTGGATGTCTTGTGTTCTTTCCAAGTTATAAATTGATGGAAAAACTATGCAACCGATGGTCTGAAACAGGTCAATGGTCTCGACTCAATGCAGAGAAGTCCCTTTTTGTTGGCGAGTCATCCTTACCTTCTTCCTAATACTCTCAGTGAATTATAAAACAGATTTCAAATTGAAGTTTCTGTTGATTTATGTCTTTTCTTGTCCCGGTCCTTTTTTTCGTATGAAATGCAAAAATTCAAATCAATAGGATTTTATTTTGGTTTGGTATTAATACCTGAAAGGTTGTTGTTGTTGTCTTGGCATTGCATTGAGAATCTGTATTATGTTTGTACTTGGTATGCAGAACCGAAGGGCGGAAGCCAAGATGATTTTGAACTTGCATTGAAGGGTTATTATGACGCAATTCATCATGATGAAAGACCTGCTTCTGGAAGGAAAAGAAGGATTAAGAAAACTGATCTAAATCACTTCCATGCAGTTGACTCCCTAGAGGATTCTAAGAAAGGAGGAGCAGCTTTACTTGGTGTTTGTCGGGGAAAGGTGCATCACAATTTTACTCATCCCATATTTTATTATTTTAGACGTTGCTTAAAAATCATGTACTCGCAATTTGATTTTTGCTACATCAGAAACTTAATAGTGCTACAGTAGTACAATTATTTGCGTAGGTTATACCTAAAGTAGTCATTTCTATTATCTCAGGATTGGGGAATGATACCATTCCATTCTATTCTTATCTTAGATTAATGTCAAACACAACATCAGGATTAATTTCTTATCTTGTAGTCATTTAAGCTATTTAATTACTATCATGATATGTTTTCCTATTTGATTAGAATTAGAAGTCTAGTATTAGTATAAATTAAATCCAATGCTTAGTATTTTGTATATTAATATCAAATAATAAACATAATCACAATTCAAAACTTTTATTTTCTCTCTTTTCTCCTTGATCTAAAACCTATAATCTAAACAGTAATCAACTATTTACCATAAATAAATTCACAATTAAAAAATAGTATCCCATTATATTATATATCAATTGTTAACATGTAAAAATATGTTAATACGTAGTAGTTGAGTTGTTAACTAAAAGTGTTAGAATTTGTTTGTTTATTATTATTTAGTTTATCATTCGATATTAAATAATTTATCTATAGATAGAGATTGTTATATTAATTTTATTATATTTTATTTGTATAAATTTTAAGAGAAGGAGAACAAATGGAACAAACATAAGAGAGGTACATACGTGGAGAGGGGAGAGGGGAAATGCTGCTTTTCAAAACAATAAATATTAGAAGATATTTTAATAATTTATTACTATTATTTGGATAGTTTATATAAAAAAATTATAATTTTAAAGAATATAAGGGATAATGTGTTTCTCAAAACCAAAAAGGTTGCAAGATATTTTAATAATTTATCACTACTATTTCAATCACCTATATGCAAAAATAATTTTTAAAAATATAGGGGATGCTGTGGCCCCTGCCCGCTCCTAAGAAGATCCGTCACTGATCTTGTCTCTCTTATCATGATCATCAAACTGATGCTATATTTATTTTGTTTATTGCCTTAAGCTTATAAAAAACTGACTCCACTGTATAGTTGAGACACAGTTTCACCATTTTATACCATGTTCTCTCTTATTCAACATGTAACTTTAGCATAAATGTGCAAATGGCCTCATTATATGGTTGCATTTATTATAATGCTTGCAGGTTTCTGAAGGAATTGATTTCTCCGATGATAATGCTAGACTAGTTGTATCCTTCATTCTACTTATAAATTAATTTTTCACTTTATGGACGGGGAAATATCCATGTCTCATTTGGCTACGTAGGTGGATTAAAATAAGGTATATTATCACATTATTAAAATAAAGGTTAACTATTATGATTGGTATAGTGGTCAAATTGCCACTAGCTTACAATGGATTAGATTATGGAGTATAGACACTCTAGTTTCAGTAATCAATGTAATTTTTCACTAAAAATTGTATGTTCTTGACACCTCAGATTATTGTTGGTATCCCGTTTCCAAACATGTAAGAGTCCTTTCTTTTCTCTTATAAATAATTTTTCTTAATAAGGCAACCACAATGGGAATAAATTTCTCTGCCTGCCTGCCTGATTTATTATAACAGAAATGATATTCAAGTTTCACTAAAGAAGAAGTATAATGACACATTCAAATCATCCAAACAACTCTTAGGCGGAAATGAGTGGTACTGCCACCAAGCATTCCGGGCTTTAAATCAAGCAGCAGGTAAAATTTGGTTCTGATTTATTTATCATATTCTAACCTAAGCAGATTTTTGTTTTCTATATTTTTTAGTTATGTTGGTTACCATTTACATTTTGTAGGGCGCTGTATACGGCATAGACTTGATTATGGAGCAATCATCCTATTGGGTAATCATGCTTAGCTAGCAATTATTTCAGTTATCTTCCCTCCTTTTATCTTGTTTCTGTCCCTTTTGGGTTCAGAGTTTCAAAACTGATTTTTAAATTTGGAAGAGAAGGAAGGTGGAATTGGCTAGGTTTCCAGAGTATGGAATACTACCCTGGTGGTTGCAGTATAAGGGTTTACAGCAGCACTGGATAGAAATTTAAAACTGTTCTCTTTCCATCAGCTTGTTCAAAACTGATTCCTTTAAGTTTTTTTTGAGTTTTTGTAGACACCATGCCTTTGATAAATAACCACGAGAGCAGGCAGCTCCATCTCACAAGCCATTTTTTTGGTTTAGAATCAAGTTATTTTGTTTCCATGTTGTCTATTTCCATTTTTGTATTCTTGAACTAAGGTTTATTTGATATTGTTCTTGGAACATTTTTATCCATATTTGTTGTAAATATTATTGTGGAATTAGATGAACGCTTTTGTGAAGAAAGGAATAAAGCATTAATTTCAAAGTGGTTAAGAAGACCCTTGAAAGTGTACGACAGTTTTGATTCGTCACTAGAAGGACTAAAGTTATTCTTTAAGAATGCCCAGGTACATGATGTTTTGGCTTAATTTGTCCTTGATATAGTGCTCCCTGTTTCCCTTCTGGGCTTGGTGGAAAATAATTATTGATTTGTTTAACTTGCTGTAGGAGCGGTATTGCAGGAATACAGTGCATGCCACACAGAATTTGGACTTAAATGGTGATGGTGTCCAAAACAAGGATGAAGATATGAGGTTCACAAGAAAGAAAAGTCAGAAACTGAACAAGTCTAGCTGTGGAGGTGAGAAAGAAACCTCAGTTATTGAGGATAACATTGCCATTCCCATACCAAACTCTTGCAGCCTTGCTGAAAGCCAGCCATCAGGTCAAAGGAGTAGTAGCACATATAATTTCAAAGACCATATCAACGTACAATGTTGTAATCTGACAGAAAGGTATTCTTGTTTCCCCCTTGTTTCAACATTTTATTATAATTAGATGGTGTGACTTTTGGCAACTAAACCTAATGTTGAAGATATAATTGGAAGGTGTGTCTTTTGTTAACTAAACCTAATGATGAACATATCTAATTCGAGGATTCAGTGTTGACTAGAATCCTTACTTGGTTATACCACCAAGTTTGTGTTCTTTGGCCCTTATATTTTAAAACATTGTAGGCATGTTACAGGCCCACTATGAATGGGAGGCTCCTAATTAATGGGTACTACAAAAGAATATTTAATATTTTATTTTTTGACTGTTGTCTGCAACTGTAACCCACCCAAGCAACCTCCATGGAAGCCAACCCTCCTCCATCAATTTTATCATATCTTGATATTATTGCTTTTAATCCTATATAAAGAGTCTCTAATGTGTAGTTTAAACACGGTTTCACCATATTTCTTTCTATTTTACCCTCATTCAACAAAGTGACAAGTCTTTCCTGAATTTCACTTGGAGGACAAGGTGAAACTTGTGAGGGTGGAGTATGGATAGGCCCATAAATAATGTGCACATCACAATGAGTAGAAAGAATGAAGAGGGGAATGACCTGGGGTCTAGGTCTGCGGGTGTAAGAGAGAAAGATGAAGCCTGTAACATCAGGAGATGTGGAAAGTGAGGAGATAGGTGAGAAATAACAGACAGGACACATGGAGGAGGAGGAGTAATCTATAGGCATCCAGAGTTTTGAGTGGTATTGAGATTATGAAGCTGGCCCTCCGTCAGGTTCCGGGATATTGTTTGTCTTTCTAGTTTTTTGCGATCCATTACTGCAAGGAGCACAGCTCCATTCATTATAGCATTTTAATTCCTTGATTTGTACACTTTTAAGAGGACATGATATTGTTCCATTGTTTATTCTTAAATACTGAGTTAATTCCTATAAACATGCAAGGGATATCACTCTTTTTTACAGTGCAACTTGGAGTGCACACAACCTCAGCTGATTCTATATCTATTGACTTAACATGTATCAATTTACCTTTAGTCATAAATTCATAATAGCTGATCTTTAAGCATGTGGTTATGTAGTTGGCAATGTTGGTACTCTAGTTTGTTCTCTTCTGGGTGAATAAATAAAGATGCCAATTATCATTTTGGCCTGAATTAACTATTTTGTTGAAGTGTAAGCTTAAAAGCTGAAATTTTAGTAGGATTTTACCGTATGATTATAGGTCTTTCTACTAGTATCTTAATTCTCACCTGCATCATGACCAAAGTTATCCTTTCATCTACTAAAAAGCTTTAGATTTCTTACAGGTTCACTGGGGCATTGTCTGTGACAATTACACATGAAGAAACCTCCATAGTCAAGGAAAGCCCGTGTTTAGATATTGGCAATGATGCTGCCAGCTCCGATTACTCTAAGGATGACAATTCTGATTCCACCATAATTGAGGCTTCTGCTCAATTTGCAATGGATCGCTTGTCAAGTTTTCCAGTGTCCTCAACTACTGGAAGTAAAACATCAATAACAGTCACTCCTGAAAAGAATGTAACTGAAAAAAATATTCCAGAAACAGAATCATATTTGAATTTGAGTGTTAATTCTCATAATCAAAAAAGGAAAAAGCCCATGGTCATACCATTTATAAACCACATTGAAGAAACTCATGGAACTGAATGTGGTCTTGGGAGAATTTTGAACTCACAATCTCCTCAGTTACCAACGAGCAATTTACCTGGTTCATGTTCATCGACTGCCCCTGTACTAAACAAAAGGTTACAGCTGTTTTGTTCACTCTGCAAAAACCCGTTGGGACTACATGAGAACCAGCTATATCTTACCTGCTCTTTGATTTCGTCATCAAAAGTTCACTTGAGATTCCTTTTGAAAAAGAGACTGGAAACTTACACCGCTGATACAGCAAAGAGTGTACCAGTTATTGTTACAGAATCTTCATTTCTTGATCAACGTATTTGCAATAGAATATCTAAAAATACACCGGATCAGGGTATATGGTGTCCAGAAGATGGGTGTGTTTTCAGCACAATTTTTTGTCCCTTTTGCAGTAATTCCAACAATTTGCTTGGTGTTCAGGTCATGGCAACCAGTTCATCAAATGTTCAGTTACTCGACAAGGTGAATTTTACAACATTAGACAACCATGTTTCTCTTGTGCTTGATTCTAACATCTAATTGTGCCTTTTTGTATCATGATTTTCCGTTTCAACTGGTCCAGCTCCAGCTGGGTCAACCTTTTCTGTTTTCTGTTCTTTTAATCGTAGTATTTACTAACATATTCTCCCCAGATATTGTTTTTCTCTGATTCTTTGGAAGTGAAAAACCACGAGGAAACAGGAAAAATTGCTTCAGAGGAAGTGGTAAGATTGAATCATATCATTAGCTACTCTTTTGCATGAAGCTAATACTTAACTGCTGTTGAGAGACAAAACCCATTCCGTTTTCTAGTGTAATGCCTAAAGCAATAATTTTATGGCTGAGACTTTTTTTTGCAACTCAGATACTGTATAATTTGAATTGAAGACATGGACCAACTAAACTTCACAAAACAGTCTTTTTCATATCTTCAATTGTTTTTATTTAATTTAAGAAAGTGATTATTGTGATATTCAATACCCATGTGAAGTTCCATCTTTATTTTTGAAATTGTTTTGATATATAGATAGCTAGGTAACCTCTTTTGAATTGCTATAGGGTTTTTCCCCAATTCTCGACTCTGGTGTGGATGGAGTTGCTGCCTTAAATTCCTTTGAGAAATATTCTTATCTTCCCCATCCTGGGAAGTCAGAAGGCTGGAAGTCTAGAAAATCAAAGGTCGAAGTTTAAACAATGCTTTTAAGCATTTATTTTTGTTGATGGATTTGTGTCTCACATTTGTATTATTTTTAAATGATGCAGTCAAGCCTAAGAGGCTTGCCTTATGCAGAAATTTGAACCTAGTAAGATTGGAATTACGTCGCAATTTTGGCAATAATTGAGGTATGATCTCTTAAAAATTCATTCATAATTTTTTTTGTCATCAATGCATCTAGAGTAATTAAGGACTTGTTTAGTTTGAGGAAATATTTTGTTTTCATTTTATATCTGAAACAAGGTTGTCAGACTTTCGAGTCTACGTAGACTCGTGAAAGGTCCATAGACTTGAATAATGACTTTAAAACCAATAAATGACATACATAATAAAACATCAATTAACATAAAAATTCCAATTTCAAACTGCTAGGAAGCCAAGATTTCCTAACACAAACCCCATAGTAAAGCAAGCAAAGTATGTAGATTAAGTTGTGGTTCCTTCCTACTACATAAAGAAAAAAACAAGAATGAAACAAAAGTAGAGCACACATAAATACAACAAAATGAACAGAGCAACAAAATGAAAGTAAAGTAGAGCATAAATACAACAAAATGAACAGAGCAACAAAATGAAAGTAAAGTAGAGCATGGAGAGGCGAGACAAAAATAAACGTGTAGTGCAAACACAAGATCTCTCGTTTGAGATTTCTAATTTCTAAAACAAAAAGGAAGAGACACAAGAGATATCTTCTAACTTCCTTTTAGGGATTTTGAGTGAAACAGTGAGGTCCATCATGCATTTTTGGTTTTTTTTCTTCAAAAATTATTTTGTACTCGTAAACTTGCCTTGGACTCACAAGTTTATCTGAGTCGAATCGAGTCTACCACGAAAATGAGTCTGAGTGAGTCAACTCGTCTTGGCATCCTAGACTCGTATGATGGGTATTGGGCTCCCTCCTATGTGGAGAAAGACCCAAATATTATAGCACATCATGCATTTTTGGTTTTTTTTCTATTGTTATCTTTACCAGAGTCTTGGGAGATATTTTGGGTTTCTATTACGAGTTTAGCTCTTAAAGGTGTTATTTCTTTGGAAACGGTTAAGGATGGTGTTTTGAATAAGGAGATGAGAAGGAAGACATAAAGTTCTTCGTCTCAAACTAAAGTTCTTGTCACTTAAAATAGGTGGAGAAGTCAGAAAAAAGAAAGAATTGAAGGGTGGTAGAGAAAATAGCAGAAGCAAGTCCAAGTCTAGATACAAAAAGTGGAGTGTCATTGTTGTCATAGAACATGACACATACAAAAAAATTGTTTTATGTGGAAAAAGGAGTATAAAGACAAGAAGGGTAAGCAAAAACAAAGAGGTCGTGATGATGATAGTAATGATGGTCGTGTTACTACTGTTATTAGTGATGTTCTTGTTATTCGCTGTGACCATGAGTCAGTTAATTTTGTATCTAATGAGAGTATGTGGATAATTGATAGTGGTGCTACAGTACATGTTACACCGAAGAAGGAGTTCTTCACATCTTATACTTCAGAGACTTTGGAGTTTTGAAGATGGACAATGATGGTGTATCTAAGGTAATTGGTGTCGGTGATATATGCTTGTAAACGAACATGTGAATGCAATTGTTGCTTAACGGAGTCAAACATGCTCCAGATATTCGCTTCAATTTGATCTCTAGGCATATGCTTGATGATATTGGTTTTGATCATTTTGCTTTTGGAATGTGAAAACTCAGCAAAGGTAACTTAGTTGTGGTTAAAGGAGAAAAAATTAGTAAACTATTGGAGAAAAGTTTTGGTTGCTAAAAATAGTGTGGATATCGTGAATATGAAGTTATCTTTGTGGCATCGAAGGCTTAACCATATCAGTGAAAAATGGTTAAACTGTTTAGACAAAAAGGACGTGCTTCCAGGATTGAAGATTGTAGATTTAGAAAAATATTCTCATTGCATGGTTGGTAAACAAACTAAAGTATCCTTCAAAAAGCATCATCCCTCTAGAAAGTTAGAGTTGCTTCAGTTGGTGTATTCTGACGTATGTAGTCATTTAAAGGTAAAATCTCTTTGTGGTACACTTTATTTTGTTACTTTTATTGAGACTATTCTGAGAAACTATGAGTTTATGCTTTGAAGACAAAAGACCAAATGTTGGAAAAGAAGTTCAAATAATTTCATGCTTTGGCTGAGAGACATACAAGTAAGTAGTTGAAACATGTTTGTACTGACAATAGTGGTGAGTATTGTGGACCCTTTGATGTCTATTGGAAACAACAAGATATAATACATGTAAAGACTCCTAAAACTCCTTGGTTGAATGGTTTAGCAAGGAAGATGAATCAAACACTTTGAATAGTGAGGTACCAAATAGGTATGGTTTTGCAAGAATGTCAAATATGATCATTTGAGATTCTTTGTTTTAAGACTTTTGCGCATGTTTTGAATGATGAAAGATCCAAGTTGGATGCAATGTCAAAATAGTGTATCTTCATTGGTTATAATGAGGATGAATTTGGCTACAAATTATATGATCGTATAGAGAAAAATGTTATTATAAGTCATAATGTAGTGTTCATGGAAGATTAAATTATTGAAGACATTGATAAGGTGGAGAAGACTACACTTGAGAGAGAACATATTGGCTGATGGTGATCTAGTTCGGTCACATATTCCTTATCTTCGTGGTACTACATGTATAAGGCTTTGTTTTGGAGGTGACTAACCTATTTTGGTGGGGTACTCGGACTTAGTTATGGTTGGAGATATTGATTCGAGGAAGTCCATTTCAGACTACATGATTAAATTTGCTGAGGGAGTTGTGGCTTGATAGTTCAGATTACATAAATGTGTAACGCTGTCTACAACTAAGGTAAAATTCATTATCTTTAGCAAAGCATGTAAAAAGTTGATTTGGTTGAAGAAGTTCTTGTAGAAGCTTGAGTTTATTCGGGACAAATATGTATTATTTGTTAATAGTCAAAGTGCTATTCATCTTGGTAAGAATTCAACATTTCATAGTAGCTCCAAACACATTGAAGTGAGATATCATTGGATATGTGATGTTTTGGAAAGTTGTCGAAGTTGGCTAAAGTTCATACTGATTAAAATGGTTCTGATATGACGACTAAAGCATTACCAAGAGGAAATTTTAAAACTTGTTGTGATATTGTCGGTTTGACGATTATCTCTACATAGTTGTGTGAGAAAGATATGTTGGTATTGAGCTCCCTTCCTATGTGCAGAAAGCCCCAAATATTGTAGTTTATTACGTGTCTCACTTATTCAAGTGAAGAGATGTTTTATTAGTGTGGTAAGAGAGTATTTTGAAAACAAAAGACAACTACCAAAAATGAAAAGAGAAGAGTAAACTCTATTCTCGATTTTGTCAAATCAGTTTAAAAAAAACATTGATGGAGCATTCGTTAACCGTTGGATTGAACCGATTCTTGGGCAGTAGGTTTGCAACATACAAGTCTTTGTTTTCAGCGGTGAGATATGCGGAAACGACATTTGGAGAGAAAGAAACAGTGCTCGCACATTAGCAGTTTTGAGGGTGTTTTTCATCTTGTTTTTCATTTTTAAGTTTTAGTGTTTTGTTATTTTGGCTAGTTGTAGGCATAATGTGTGCATCATTTTGAGACTCTTTTATATCCTTATTTAATTATAATAGATCTATTTCTTTGGTCTGGACGACCTGTGGTTTTTACCCTTACATTGAGGAGTTTTCCACATTAAAATATGAGTGTTCTTTATGCGTTTTTTTATTTGATCAATTTGTTACCATATATTTTTTGTTGCTCTTCACGGGTTATTGTAAGTTGAAGGAATTTTATATTTGCTGCGTATCGCTTGTTATCATGTTTCTGTGTTTATTCCTATCATCATAAACTCGTTCGAGTCTACGAGTTGACTTGCAATTATGAAAACCATGACCTTAACTAATGATTACAAAAATGTTGCTCCATTTATCTCTAAATAACTGTCACATTTAAGAATTAAAAAAATATAATTAATGAAAGTGAGAGAATAGTGATTTTATCAAATTACCATTATTATCTATTTGTATAACTGAATTATCTTAAATATAAAGCATACGAATAATAAATTGGGAGTTTTACAAATGTAACACTTATTAAGGGAGGGAGAAAACAAGAAAAAAAGAAGGTAATTTTCTAATCATTAACAAAAATATCAAATGAAATCAAATAAATATTTTACCAAACATGCTCTATGTTTTATATTAGAAGTCTATTTTCTTATATTTCTTTACTCTATTGCCTCTAAGTGACCCTAAGCTAGCATTTGAAAAATACTAGGTGATAACTGATAACAGAAAACAAGGAAAAAAGAAAGTAATTTTTTTAATCATTAACATAATTATCAAATGAAATCAAATAATGTTTTCTATTAGAAGTTTACTTTCTTACATTTCTTTACTCTTGCCTCTAAGTGCCCCTAAGTAGCTTATGATGTTACAGAATTTTGGGATTTATTTCCACCACTTTTCCCTGCCTTCGAGATCTGTCAGTAAGGCTCACTGCACGCAATACATGATAACCAGGTATCAACTTTATGTTTCAAGAGGACCTCAAAGTTACCCCTAAGATAACAGAATGACCTGTACTGAAATGGAGTGTCCATATAACTATTGTAAATAGTGATGTTTTGTACATTTTTCTGGAAGACAATTCATGTAGGTACTACATGTCTTGACTCCTACGGTTAAGTTTGCCTGTACAACATTTCCAATAGTTTTGACCGCCCTAACTCTTGAAACTCCTTCGAGTGGTATTATATAATTATGTAATTTAATTTGGTGGGTAGTGAAATGGATTCGTTTGTCTGTAAAGCATTTAACTTCGATATACATTTGATATAAAGTTCAAAATGTTTGTCTATGTTGTTGAAAATTTGGTGGCATGAAGTGTTTGTCTATATGTGTGTGTGGAAATATAACGTTCATATGTTTCACAACCACCATATGTTTTGACTTCTCTAACCATGTTACAATACATATGCACTAGAAATCGTCCTCTTTTCATTTACATTGGTTTTATTCATGAAGTGTTATATAATGCATTTAGTCGTGTTTACAATTTAATTTTAAGAAGTTAAATGCAAACTTCAAATAATTTTTTTTTTACTTTAAGTGTCTTTAAAGTGTCGTAATATTAGGTACTTGTGTTAACATTTCCTTTTTTTTTTTTAAAAAAAACACATTTTCATATCATTTACTTAGATTACTTAGATATTACATAAACATTTTGACATAATCGAAATCAATCCCAATTAATA